>LQNK01002404.1:39191-72493 GCA_001586405.1 Phoebis sennae | reverse complement strand
CGCCGCTCCCTAGAGCTCAACCCCCCCACGGAACACCCCACGTACGACTACCCCAAACTCCTAATCTCCAAAACCACCGACTCGCTCAACACAGAGTGCCCTCGAAAACACTTAAACAAACAAGACTCGACTGATAGCTTAAAGAGGGCCCTCCTAGCCAAAGAGGAGAAGAAGAATGCGGACAAAAAGGTGGTCAAACAGGACTCCAGCGAGAGTCTGAAGAAGGCGCTGCTGAGTCGCCAGGATTCGAACGACAGTCAGAAGCGGTTGGAGACAGAGAAATGGGCGCAAAGGGAGGAGAAGAGGGAAGTGAAGCGGGGCGGGGATAAGAAGGGGCTATTGGAGACTGACATAGATGATACGTATAAGAGGATATATGAGAGGCGGACGGGGTGCGCTCGGCCGACCTTGCCACCTGTGGCGGAGAAGGGAGTGTCACCTAAGTCCCCTAATGGAAGCCCGATCACTCCAGGTGTGGCGGCGGTGGCTGAGGGAGTGGTGCGGTGGGGGAGCGGGCTGTTGTCTCCAAGGGAGGAACCTAGACTCCGGCCGGCGAGGAGTTGGTACGGATATGGGACGTTACCGACGGATAGCGATAAGGTATGTTTATTATTTAAAATGTGTTTTATCTTAAATAGTATAGTAGTTTTTGGTTTCATGTATAATGTCACGTATTAAGATATTTTTTCAAGAGTGTACATTTGCTAAAGAAATGGTATGATACGTTTAATATCGATCCTTGTTTTGTCATTCCGAGATTAGTTACTGACCTTGTTCAAAGATTGCCTAGAGGCTAACTATGGTTATTGACTTCTTGACAGATAGCCGGGTCTGAATTTTGATGTGCTCTTCGTAACCGCTCTGCGTACTGTTTAGTTTTTGTAAACCATCTATATCTAGACCACAGATACTCAATTATTTTTTGGGCTATCGCCTCCTTTACAAGACGATCAAGCCATTTTCCATAATTATACCTACTTTTTATTAGTGTTTATATTCATGAAAAAATAATGATTTTATGGACAAATTGAAGTATTTTATGGTTTGCACGTTGGTTTTAACTTTACAGGTACAACGTATCGAGGCTTCTTTAGTTTTTCACATACACGCTAGGGTTTGCTTGTTGGTTATGCATAAGGTGAAAACCATTGTGCAAACCCTAACGTGTATGGCCCCCATTATAATTTGCCTTTGGATTCGCTACCGCTCCTTAGAGGGATAGAAAGAATATGATGTAGGCAATAGCCGCGGCTCTTTTTTAAAATAAATAAAAATGCGTTTATTGTTTTAACTTATTTGACACAGTTAGATGTTTGTTGCCCTGGCCCTTTAGCTAGGTTAATACCTGTGTTAAGCTACGTAGGTAATCCGCAATACAAAATATTTAAATTTTAAATGAAAAGATTTTAGACGCAGTGGAGCCAGATACAAATTGTATACCTATTGATGTTTTTGTCGACTTACTCATACGTTTCACGCTAAAACTATTAAACCGATAAAATCATGCTGTTACATGCTGTTATTACAAAAAGATAATTATTGCGATACGTGACTCACCGGACACCTACAAAACGTTAAATTTATTCTTATACATCCGCGTGGTTTTTCATATAAATTGGACGTAGTTAAGCAAAAGGGATCCAATCCATATCTAACGAGTTTCGAGATCTTTGACTTTGAAAGAAAGAAAGAAAGATATTATGCAAGAACTACACAGAATCAGACATAAATAATTACTTAATTACACAAGTTAGCAGTGTGGCGTTGAAAGGGAAGCTGCTCAGCGTATGCTGCTCCTACGTTAGTCGCAGCGCTGATTTTCAGTAGCTCCCGATTGCATAGTGACGATTGTAGAAGTCAGAAATAGATTTACATACTATAAAAAATAATTAATTAATTAAGTATTCATAATGGTACATAAATATGGTTTATTAACATCATCATTTTATACTCCCACTCGGTATATGGGTTCATATATAATATTTATATTAATGCCACAGCTGTTTTATCACTTGGATCTTGTTGCTTATTGAAAGTATATCCCTTAAAAACTCTTTAATATGCGTCGCTTAATTTAGGTGTTGGTGTGGGTTGGATCCTTTCTGCTTAACTACGTCCAATTGCAATAAGAAATATTATGTATGTATTTCAATTATGTAATTATTATCACTAAGCGGATGTTTTTGCTTGAATATATCTTTTGAAAAGTTATAATATGATATTTGAATATAATAAAATTTTCTACTAAAATTTATAAATAAAATAAAATTACATACTGTCCGCTCATATTTTATAATGTAGGTATTTAAAAGATTATCTTTAATGAAAGAGCGCATTAATATTCATTGGTGTATAAACTTAATTAAAAAATGTTTATGAAAAAAAACCGACTGAATTATAATATTATATTATGAAAGAACCAATTCCTGCTTTCCCCTTTTTGATTTAAAAGCGCCATTTAAAATTTAGCCTTTGTCACTATCACAATATTAACGAATCCAATAACACACATCTAACCTATGTAGTGGGAATTCTAACAAATCCAACAACACATCTCATGTCAAAATCCGTCCAGCCGTTTGGACTGTAGGGCGCGAAAGAAAATGGACATGCAAACATACATATGCTCGAAAAACATTACGCTTCTAAACTAGGTAGAAAGAAAGAATAGAATATAATAGATAGTAAACGTCTAGTGCGTACGATACGTGGACACCTCGACTAAAAACGTGACTTATAAAAAATACTACGAAGTTAGGCTTAATACTTTTTACAAAATACATTTTATTAATAGTATCGTTAATTCATTAGTGAAATCTCGGTATAATATTCTTGAGAAATAAAGTTCTTTAAACTTAATTAGTTTTATGTTGAAGTGTTATTTATTTTCGGCACGACCTTGATCTGAGATCGTTACTGATTTGTCTAAAATTAATAATTGTTTGTTAATAATTTGGCTTCTTATTCCTTTCAAAACGAATCGTTATTTTAGTAATTATTCTACGCTATACACAAATATTATTATATTGGAAAGTGAGTCTCTTTATCTTATCTGCATTTTTAGTATTTACTAGCCGCGCCCCGCGGTTTCAGCCGCGTAACTTCTGATCCCATAGCAACTCCGGAATTAAAAGTAGCCTATATGTTATTCTGAACCCTAACTTATATGTATACCGAGTTTCATCATAATCGGTTCAGTAGATTTTGCGTGAAAGAGTAACAAACATCCATGCATTCTCACACTTTCGCATTTATAATATTAGTAGGATTATTTAGATTCATAATTGCCAAATGCCAACAAACGACCACCCAATATTATATAATATTAAATTCTTAAATCGATACTTAAAATTTTGCGAATTGCTGCCAAAAATGCATAAAATAACTAATCATTTATTATTTACGACTCAAAAATATATTATGTATTTAAATACATAGTAGGTTTTTCTTTAATCTCCTGACGGGTTTTACCTGTGATATTTAATGATTGGGTGTTCCAAGTATCTAAAAAGTTAATTTTACCCTATGTTTAAAAACCAATTGCTTAGTTTTTCCGTAAAAACAATAAGGTAATCGATCGTTTTATTTCTGTGTTTGTCATTGTGAGGATTAAGTATGTATAAATTTTGAAAAGTCGATTTTAAAATTGCTCACAAAATTTCCCCTCGCCATTGTTGTCCTATTCCATTCTTTACCTTCGTCAATCCTTTTGTCGTCCTCTCGTCTCCTTTGTCTTCTAAGACCAGCAACGCATCGATGCCGTTGCCATTTACACGTGTGGCGGTGGGTTCAAATACGTGTGTCGCCACCCCATTTCACGTTTTGCACAGGCATTGTACGATTGGGCCAATCTCGCACCGGTGAAATGACCACAGTGGGAGCCTGTATGCCTGCATTCCCATCCCATTCCTCTCCCATCCTGTTCTACTCCTATCCCAATTTCCCATCATTAATCCCTCCTTATCCCGTGCCCTTCCTTCAAGCCGCCAATGCATCCGCGACACTTTGATGTTGTAGGTGTTCATGGGCTGCGGTCAGTCACTTAACATCAGGTGAATCGCATGCTCCGCTTGCCTACTGTTCCATATATTTCATTGCCTTCTCTGAAAGCTAGGCGGTTCTATCATATGTTATCAAATTAAATTCAAATTACGATGTAGCAAACGTATTGTTGGTACATTGGTTACGAACCACGTATTCAGAAGTAGAAACTACGAAATGCTGCACTTGTGTAAATGAATAACAATGCGGGAATTCGTTGAAACAAACGTATGACGAATCTTATTTATGTACCTTGTGTCGTGTTGTTTAAATTGTACATATACTGAGAAATTAGCGGAATTTCTTGTTGGTTCCTTTCTGTACAAACCGCAATCGAACTGCGTTATGCGATACAATAATAATAATGAATGTAGATAATATGCGCCTGTTGTTATGCCCAATTTAGATTTAGACGTAATGGTAATGTTAAATTGAGATATAATTGGAGTAATAAAGTAATATATAATGCTTTTAAAAACGCCTTCTAAATAAAATACTTTTGAAAATGTCAAAAAATTTCCCATCCTGAAGCAGATCGTACATAAAAGGTCCAAATTTCAAGCCTCTAGTTTTAGTAGCTAGTTTCAATTATTTTGGAATATGTATTGATAATAGAAATTTCTTTCAATCAATAACTGCATAATTATATTTTAAACATGAATCAGTTTTTAATGTGTCTAGATCCGATTGATAGTTTGAAGATTTATTGACAGTTATTTAGATTGAATGCAATCAGAAAGTAAGGATATATTTAACATTTTTATAAGATATTAGTTTTTGCCCGCGGTTTCGCTCCTGTTAACTTCACCTATCCAGTTGATTCTTATATGCTAAATTTCATCAACCGCCGTCCGGTAGATGTGACGTGATTGATACACAAGTATACAAACTTTTCTATCTAAAAAATGTAGGAATAGATCAAGTAGGATATCTTTTCCACTTAAAACTTGCATGGGAATTTTTTTTTTATACAGAATATAAATCTATATTAAGATATAGGACTTAAACAATACATTGGCACTAAAAGTGTAACGGTGTTGCCATTCAATCTTAAATTAAGAACTTAGTGTTTTTCACGGGTCACGTAAACAGTAAACGAAAACAAAAGTCATTATGACGCAAGTCATTGTTCCTCTGTACCGTTGTGTGTTTTTCGGAGAAACTGGAACAAAAAGGCGCCACGGGGGTCAATCGGTTACCGTTATGTGTTATGGATAACCTCGATCATGGTGAGGTGACGCATGGTGACCGAAAATGACTTAAGTCAGAATTGAAATGACTCATTGGATGTTTCGCCAGAATTTTGATGGGTTGCATCGTGTTTTATATACTAGCTGTTCACATAACAATAAATAAATATATACGCGGACATTTTACACAACGTCCATCTAGTTCCAAACTAAACAATGCTTGCACTTTGGAAATTAGATAGCTCATAGACATACTTAATCTTCCTTTTTTGTTAATAACACCCAGTAAGTAGAAAATTACATTGTTCATCACTTGATAATTTTCTACCCGTAGAAATCGATCCCAATACAATAATATCAATTCAATTCAATTATTTTCAATTTATGTAAAAAAAAGAAATCAAAATTGATCTCAGTATTATAATGTTTTTTTAATTAATTCAATTTCATATACTTGTCATTAAAAATCCCAAAATAATATTCATTTAAAATATTATTGGTATTGCCAATATGTGTGTTTCCATTTCCTATAAATGAAACAAGTCGTTTTACGGACAGTAAGAAAAAAAGTAGCAAATAAATAAATAAATGAATATCTCAAGGTTGAACAGAAAAACAACTTACACGAACAATTAATGTGTTTTCAGCTGTTTATAATATTGTCAAACAAATAAATTATTAAAGGTCAAACAATGTTATTAAAATATAATTATAATCGATTATAAATACCCTACCTCTCTTTGTCCGAAACGAACGCATGACTTTTTTCTGTCATTCAGAATTTATAAATTGCATATTTAATTTATTTTATTAAAATACAATTAAATCTATATATGAAACAAAGACGGGTTTGTTACAACACTTATAACTCGAGATCTGCTGGACCAATTCGCCTGAAAATTCGTAGGGAGATAGCTTAGTACCAGGAGAAAGACATAGGATACTTTTAATCCTGCAAATCGCACGGAAACGGGCTATATACGCGGGTGAAACCACGGCTAGTAATAAATAATATAGAAAGGAAGAAAGAAAAGAAAGAAAGATTAATTCAAGAACCACACAGAATAAGACACAAATAATAACTTAATAACAAACAAGTAGCAGTGTGGCGATGAAAGGGAAACTGCTCAACGTATGCTGCTCCTAACGTTAGTCGCAGCGCTGATTTTCAGCAGCTCCAATAAATTGTTTTTGAAAGAAAGAAAGAAAGATAGAAAGAACTTTCTTCTCTTTCTTTATTATATAATGTTTTGGATATTAATTGCCATTATCCTTACACACACCCCCCATTTTATACTGATAAATGTTTATAATACCCAAAGAGCTTGTGGTAAATAAAAGATTCAATTTATTTTTATAGTAAAAGTGAATTCGTGGATTTTTGGATGTTTATGTGTCAATCACGCATCAAATACTAAACAAATTTTGATAATATTTCATGTAAGGCTACAACCGGATTAGGCGATAAGCTACCTTTTATTGATGTATAAACCCGAATTTAACGTCAGCTAAACCACGGGCAGTACCTAGTTATTTAAAAGAGTACAATAAAATTCAACAGATTACGTAATCCCTACAAAATAATCGGAAGTTCAAGACATTTAATCCGAAGCAGGAAATAAATGTTTTATTGTATCGCGGAAACGACTTACAGCAATTAAACCTCAATGTGCTTTGTGAACTTTAGTGATTTTAAGTGCGTGTCAAGTACGTGCCGACTTTTATACTGACCCTTGACTGTGATTCAATCTGACCTGTAATGTAAGCCAAGTTTTATTATCAAGTACTTTTTGCACCTGCATTTAGTAATAGGTCTCAAAAACTATAAATAGTTTATTAAATTAAATATAAATAGTTTGTTTCAGCACACTGGTTCTAAATGCTTTTTTTACCCACTTATTAGATAGATAATATATTTAGTTAGTTTAGATAACTTGTTTAGTTATTAAAAGTCAAAAGTTTTATTTTCCACATCGGCCTCTGTTGAGGCGCTTTTAGAACTTCTTTTACATTTACATAATTAACTATTTTTTTTATGTACCACCGATTCGGTAGGCAGTCTCTACTTATACTCTCACATATATTACTGTGCTAATAGTTTTACTCCTGTACAATGGACTATGGAGGTTTTTAAAGAGCTGTATTATCGATATATCTAAGATCCCGTTGGAGGGCGATCGTAACATATTGGTAAAAAATATCAGTTCGAAACCGAAATAAAGTTATCGAAGTTGACTTGGTATCCAAGGCACAGGAGTGTACAACACTGCAAAAAAAATTGAATCCATGATGGGACCGTGCTATTTTGGTTCAAAATATAGAAAAAAATACATAGTAGTCTTCAGTAGATCTTCTTTAGACTACTTAATTCATTTAGACAAAGATAACAGCTGTAATGGCAAAGATATTCGCATAAGCACAGAAGCAATAAATTATCCCTGAAATATCTGAGATCGAAAAGTTGCTCGAATATTTTATTTCTTTGTAAACAAACACTATTATATTTCATCGCTCGGTGGCATCACGAGACCGCTAATTATAATAAAAAATGGATCGGGTTTGTTGACAATGTTTTTCGATGCCTTATATGGGTCCCATCGAAAAACAAACAACAACATCGCATAACAATATGTAAAACTGACCTTACCTAATTTTAGATTTCAAACTAAAATTCATATAAAACAATGATTTTGTCTTTTGCTTTTATTAAATTAAAGTGCTTATTTATCTATGTATTCATCGAAATGTTATAAATATTCGAGACATTGGACACATCGCCGTCTAGGTCTAAAATAAGCAAAGCTTTTATTATGGATACTAAATAACTGATATACATACTTTAACATATTTTTTTTTGGTAAATACATACATAGATAAATCAACATCCAGACAGAAGAAAATGACAATGTACATCACGTCATAATTTTCTACTCGTGGGGATCGAACCCACACCCTCCAGCGTAATAGCCACTGCGCCAATCGAGTCTTCTTATAGGACTAATAATGCTAGGCGTCCACAGGCCCGCATCGTTCGCATCGGACGCATCGGATTTCACGAATCGTAATAGTCTTTGTATAGAATCTCACACTAGTACGTCCAATGATTCGCATCGTACGAATCACATTCTCTAAACTTTTTTATGAGTAAGTAAAACTTTTTAAAAATATGCAGTGCCCAGGTTTGCCAATTTTTTTTACAAGATAAGGTTTATTGTAGGTTCGAGATGAAAATTAAACAACATTATAGAATTCTACGACATTTGTTGTGACGTTTCATATATTCCATACTAGCTGTGTCCCGTGGTTTCACCCGCGTAAATAGAATCTTCACTTGGGATTTCCGGGATTAAAAGTATCCTTTGTCATTCTCCTGGTCCTAAGCTATCTTCATACGAATTTTCTGCCGAATTGCTCCAGCTTATCTCGTGAGTTATAAGTGTTTTAACAAACCCGTCTTTGTTTCATATATATAAGATCCAATACTGTGGTGAAAACGCTATTTTGGTTTTATGATGAATAATTTAGTGAACGTCTGCATAATAAAACAATAGTGTTTTCGTGAGAGCTATCCGTAAATCTAGCCGTCAGAGATAGTGAGATAGTGCTTTCGCAATAAAATAAAATCTATTTTTAATGGTCATTCACGTTCACTATCACTCCAGTTCTCGTGCAAGGAGACTGGGGTTTTCGGGACGCGGTTAACATTGTATCGTGTGCGCTTGCGCCGGTCAGACGCATGGTGGGCGATGCGTAAGCTTTTGTTTTGTATGTGTGCGAATATGTGAATGTTGCAATAGAATTTGAACTCTATCGTCAACTGTTTAAGTTCGATTTTGCGTGACATAGGAATGCTTGTTTTTTCTACGTGTTAGTGTTTGTGATAAGTGATTGTTTATTAGTGTATATTTGAGTGATTAGTGAATAATGCCGAGGGACGTGAAGCGAACGAGGGTAGGATTAATAATTTTTATTTTATTTTTCTAAACCTGCATCTATATATTACAGTTTTTTTTAATATCTATCTGATTCAGATTAATTTAAAAATTCGCGCATTTATTGAGAATGTATGACAATATTTTTTTATAATTACGTCGTTTTCTTAATTATTTTTAAACAATGATTAGTAATTGTTATAAATGAAACATTATAAAATGGACTTTTTATATTTAAAGGATAAATAAAGCAATTACCCTTTATAGGTGTATGTAAGTAATAAATGAATCAAACAATTATATATATATTTACTATTATTTATAATTCATGATTAATATAGTATCGACTTCCTTATTAAGTTTAATAGGTCAATTGGGGATAATAAAACTAAATGAATAAATGAATCATGTGATTTTCTTAAACTTTGTATTTCTCTTTAATTGTTATCGTTTCGTGTATGTACGAATGTTACATTTTCCTTGAAACGCTGATTAATATATTATTTCAGTATTTGCATAACAATATGTTTGGCATAATTTAGTTAGTGAAACATGTGTAATAGTTTGACGACCCGATTAGCGCAATTGATACAGCAATGGTCTATTGCGCCGGAGGGTGTGGGTTCGATCCCCACGTGTAGAAAATTATTATGTTATGATGGCTTAGTATTAAATATCCAAGAATAATAAAATATACTTCGGTTAATGGATCGTGTTAGAAACGAATAAATTTATACATTTTTAAAGTTTGTATGAAATTTTTCGGTGTGTAACCAAGCACTATTACGATTCTAATTAAATCGAATAGATAAAAATAGTAATAATAATTAACAGATCAGTAATTATTATATATTTTTTTAGAAAAACAATTAGCTAAGTAGCACAAGTAGTAACACTTTGTAGTCTACACTTATCGTAGGAACAATCGCTTACATCATTAATTGAAGTTTACATGAATATTGAAATTGGAAATGAATAAATATGAATGTAAACAAAGCGTCAATTATCATAGCTTAACGATAAGATTTGCGCTGACGTATAAGGTGTCTTTAATCGGACCGTCGAATATTGGTATTAAATTATTCTAAAAACATTTGTATTGAAGCTTCCGTATGAAATTATGTTGATGATTTTAATTAAAAGTGAGGTTAAAGCACACAAAAAGAAATGAACATTTAACACTATGCAATCTAGTCCCAAACTAAGCAAAGCTTGTACTATGGAAACTAGATAACTGATAGACATACTTAAGCATTATTTTTTTGTAAATACATATACATATACTGTAAATAAATGAAAGCTGTCAAATAATTTTTAACCGACTTTCAAAAAAAGAGGAGGTTATCAATTCGACCGTTTTTATGTATTTCACCGCATATCTCCGGCGTTTATGTACCGATTTGGCCTTGCCTTTACTTATTTTCAATTTTACATGATTTTGCACGGACTTTAAATTTTTTTTACTTAACTTTTACGGAAAATAAAATAACAACTTGTAAGCTGTGAATCACAATAAATTTCGATTTGATTTGATTTTGATTTGATTTGAAAAGTCACTTTCTACTTTTTAGAGTGATTATTATTGTGTTCAAAAATTACAAACATACTCGTATTTACAAAAACACAAAGATTTCCACTCAGGTTACATTCGGGAATATATAAAATCTTAAATGACTTGCAATTAAATTAATTGTTATCTAAAGGCTCTATTTAAACGGGAAGCGTAGCAAGGCCGCTGCAACAATGGCTGAAAACTTATTATCTTGGCGTTTCTTTGTGTACAGTTTACAAGCTTTTTTAACTGGCTTTGTTATTTTGTACGTCTTGTTAGAGAAAAGTATTTTTATAGATTTATGCTTGAATATATACTGGAACACACAAAAATGCATTATAAATCTAATCTACACTAATATTATAAAGAGGAAAACTTTGTTTGTTTGTTTGGTTGTAATGAATAGGCTCAAAAACTACTGGACCGATTTTAAAAATTCATTCACAATTCTACGTTATCCACCAGTAAAATAGGCTTTGTATACAGGGTGTCCCATAATGACTGAAGCATATCTTGAGGGATGATAGCTGAGCTAATAATCTATCAAAAAAACCCAATATAGGTCATACGAAAATATCACTGTTTTTGAGATATTGAGGATTTTGTAGTTTTTTCAAAAATGTTGACCTCGCCCAATGTTTTATATTACTGTGGCCGTAATTCTTATTTGTTTTTCATAATTTTTTTACTAAGTTTTCTTTATAAGTTGCTTTCTTGGATACATGCATTAGATATTAATAGAAATATCTAACAACGGGAGAAAAAAAATATTTATTTCAAATTTAGTATAGAGTAAAATTTTGGTGTCAGATTTGATAGTCTGTGGTTTAAAAAAAATGTACTACACTGAGAGGGTCAGTGAACTTAAAAACTTCTGTATTTAATACCGATTTCAAAATGGTATAAAACTTATGATTTTTCCTTATAGCAAAAAAAAATTGCAATTTGAAATCAATTTGGGACTTATTTTAATGATACGTCCAGGATGACACTAAGTATGAAATGTTATTTTTTTCCATTAAAAATAAAATTAAATGTTGTTATTGGTCAATATTAATAAGAAGTCATAATTTGTAATGTGATGTATTGTGTATAAATGCATAAACCTTCATGAAATTTAATGTCCACTTTTATCGTATGCCATTACAATATCCTCACATTTCTCCAAAATTCTCTAATACTTATCTATGAAAATATTATTGTATTAATTTAAAATAAATCTAAAAGTTAAACAATTACTTTTGTGCCAAATTTTAGCCATGGTGGCCAAACTTTTCAGAGACTAACCAACATTGCGTGAGATTTCCGGGTCCATAATTATTGATCTATCAAACTAATGATAGGTGTAGTGGGAGCTGAATTCAAATTTCCAGCTAATTCCATGGTAGAATGTGGCACATCAGGTAAAATCAAAGGTTTACAACGGTATAGTACAATAACGGTTCTATTTAAAAATTTTGAAAACTTATGCATTTATACATATTATTTCACGTTACAGATTATGTATTTTTATTAATATTGACCGATCATAACATTTAATTTTATTTTTTATGTAAAAAAATAACATTTCATACTTAGTATCATCCTGGACGTATCATTAAAATAGGTCCCAAATTGATTTCAAATTGCAATATTTTTTTTGCTTTAAGGAAAAACCATAAGTTTTATACCATTTTGAAATCGGTATTAAATACAGAAGTTTTTAAGTTCACTGACCCTCTCAGTGTAGTACATTTTTTTTAAACCACAGACTATCAAATCTGACCTCAAAATTTTACTCTATACTAAATTTGAAATAAATATTTTTTTTCTCCCGTTGTCTGATATATCTAGTAATATCTAATGCATGTATCCAAGAAAGCAACTTATAAAGAAAACTTAGTAAAAAAATTATGAAAAACAAATAAGAATTACGGCCACAGTAATATAAAACATTAGGCGAGGTCAACATTTTTGAAAAAACTACAAAATCCTCAATATCTCAAAAACAGTGATATTTTCGTATGACCTATATTGGGTTTTTTTGATAGATTATTAGCTCAGCTATCATCCCTCAAGATATGCTTCACTCATTACGGGACACCCTGTATATATACATTATGAAGACTTTAATGTGTTGGTTGGTGGCCCCAAAAGGGTTTCCACAAAACTTTGCTTAAATTCCACCAAACCAGGTGGTATTTCAGTACATCCAAAAGTGTTAGATAGCCCTTTTATCGAGGAAGGCTGGCTATATATCATTCCGATATTCCCACGGGAGCGAAGCCCTGGGGCGCAGCTAGTAAATTATAATCATAGTCCACCAGACGCGACGCCTCCATTTCTTTTGAAGTCGCTACCTCCACAATAAATAGACATTACACAATACCATTCACGAGATAACCTCTCTTGCCTCATAACCTCGGCCCCTTCCACTGATAATGAAATGAATTTCGCACGTAACAAGGACAAACACACACGATTAATGTCCACCATAATTCATACATCGGTGTTAATCATTGTCCTATTTGTGAAGATTTTATAAATTGCGTGTTTTCGTTTACCGTTAGTGTGGTATGGGTGTCAATGTAAAAGGAAGTTGTAATGCTTGACAAATTGCTTTTTTGTAACTCTTAATTAACGTGACTTATCCCCCAAGATGCTACACTCGTTACGGGACACCGTGTATATGTCACGTTAATTTTTAGAGCACTCTCTTCATTTATAAATAGTGTGTATGTATTTAAAAAAAATGGCGCAATAAGTGTGACAATTTGTCCTCGCGTATGTTCATAGGTTGCGATACTTATCTACTAACAGCCGTTTTTAATATTCTATCTATCTCTTGCTTTGCTTACTAAAGTCAGGCAAATCTATCTATCTGCACTTACTTTGATTTCAATACGCTGTCGACGGATAGTCTTTGTTGTGACTTTTGACAGTCAATGACATTAAATCTGAGATTACAATCTATCCATAAACTTTGATACATAATTGAAAACGGCCGTTAAAAAACAAACAAATTTTACCATGAAGCGGTAATGAAAAGCTTTATTAATTTCGCCTAATTTTGTTTAAATGTAAGTAAACGTCAATTGATGTGTCGTGTACCGTTCTAAATAATAAGCTCATTGGCCGCCGATGGGGGTCATACGACTGGTTTAATTGGACTAATGTACTCGACTTGCATTGTGTTTATTGTGATTGTCGGTAATCTTACTAATGTTTTCATAGTGAAAGTTTTAATTCAATCACGGAAATTGATTATGCATTTTTTGTTCAAAAATATATATATAATGTCATTTTAATGTTTTTAAGTTCAAAGGGTTGAGTTAGATTATCCTACTAATATGATAAATGTGGAAGCTTGTGAAGATGTATGTGTGTTCGTTTGTTATAGACCCTATACCGGTCAAAACGAATATATCTGTGACTTACTGAGAGTTCACCCCGTTCCCGTAGGATTTTCGGGATAAAAACTACCCTATATCCTTCCTGGGATTTCAAAGAATCTGTACCAAATTTCATCCAAATCGATCCTGTACTTTCGGAGCCTATGAAATACAAAAGAAACAAATAAATCTTTGCTCTTTATAATATTAGTATAGATGATGAATTTACTATTGTTAGAATTCAGGTTAAAAGATAAAACGCTTTGGACCATTTTATTTTAAATTTAATTTGTATTTGTTATATTTTTACCTTGACTTTTTCTTTAAATATCAAATTCCATGAAAAAAAGAGAAAAAATATTTTTTATTATTTTCAAGGAAGACTTTAATTTGGTTCTTGCTTTAATAAATAATATTATAATTGCTCTTAAAATAGTTTTTTTGCATTACTTGTGATTTTTTAGTGTATATATATTACGTCACAAGATTTTTTGTGTTAATTTATAGTATGTTGATCATACATTTTTAAGTATTATGTATTATTTTTTATTTTTTTAAAGATTACTGTTTAAATTGTACTTAGAAAGAAGAATGCGACGGAAACAGTATATGTCAACAAAAAATATACCTAATGTATAGGAGTCATTTTTTTAAATAGCATTGCCTGTACTACTAATCCTACAAATATTGTGAATGTGAAAGTTTGGATATTTTTCTAAATTACGCTGTTACCTATTGGGCCGATTTTGATGAAATTTCGTACACGGATAGGGTATCAGCTGAATTAGGTGATTAAATAAATTTATTGGTCTATATACTCAAATTTTATTGTCATTGTAAATTTAACGTGAGCAAAGTCGCGGGTAGAATCTTGTTATTTAATATTTCAATATCAAATCTGATTGAATATGGTTTATATCCATAATATGCTGAATGATGTATCAAGTACTGTCTATGGACAGACATTTTTGCGTCTCAGATATAAAAAAAACTAGCTGTGCCCTGCGGTTTCACCCGCGTATATTTTTTGTATCGAGAAAATGGCCAAATGATATAATAGTCGGATAATCTGAAAACGCTATAAGGCCTATAAGGTATTTGTATTGAATACATTACACATAAAAATAGCGTCATAATGCCTTCAAAGGGTATGTCGGTGAATTTTATTATTGCTTGTCCTTTGTGATGTGATAAAAATAGAAATGTTATATCGAAATTAATTTTTTATCAAATATACGTTAAGAATTCCAGACCTACCCGTGTGGCGACGGGTTAGAATACATGTGTCGCCACCGCATTTCTACCCGTGGGTAGCGACAGAGGGTAATCTGCTGCATAATATCTTCAGCTATAAAAGAGTGGTAGCCGAACATTGCACGATTGGGCCACCGGTGTAAGTACCACCCCCCAGCCGAAGACCGGCGTGAAACAGTATTGCACTGTGTTTCGTACGGTGAGCGGGTGCCCGGAGGCCTATATTGCCATCCCATTCCTCTCCCGTCCTGTTCTAGTCCCCTCCCAACTTCCTATAATTAATCCTCTCGTTATCCCCTCCCCTTTCTGTAAGCCGGCAAGGCATCTGCGACATTTCATGTTGTAGATGTGCATGGGCTACGGTCAGTCACTTAACATCAGGTGAACCGCATGCCCCGCTTGCCTGCTATAACATAAAAGAAAAACCTAATTTGAATATTTGAATTATAAAAAACTTGTATTATGTCAATATTTTTAAAACATTACAAAATAGCACAATAGCCTTTTTCTATTTAAAAGTAGTCTAAATTTTACATTCTATTTCTTCTAGTAATAAAGAAATGAATTTTTAACTTTTACTAAAATATCTCGGAAATCAATCAAGCTTTATTATATTTAAAGAGCCGGCTGAATTATCGATGGAAAAAATTAATCATTCTCCCTCTTTATTTTTGATTCGCAAGCGCCATTTTAAAAATGACACTAACACAATTCTAACAACACCTAACATGTCAATATATGTCCAGCCGTTTAGGCTGTAGAGCGTATCGAAAAAATGAACATACAAACATACATATTATGCTCGAAAAATATTACCCTCTTTCTGTCGCAGCCGGGGAAAAATATGCTATCAATAGTTACATCAGGGCTAATTCAGCGTTTTATAAAAATAAACATTGATAACCTTTGCGTGGACAATATGCAGCTGTTTGTTATCGTATGTTTGACAGCTTCGGTGTAGACGCACCAAAGTGATCAATAAAGGCTGATAAAATAATGATAACTTCATTATCTCAGGAAAAATAATACAATTTTTATGGTAGAGCAGGCAAGCGGAGCATGCGGTTCATCTGATATTAGGCGACTGACCGCAGCCCATGAACAACTACATAATACAAATCTCAAAGATGTCTTGGCGGCTTGAAGGGGATGGGATAAGGAGAGGATTGGGTGAGAAATGAGATGGAAATATAGGCCTCCGGGCCTCCGCTCACCGTACAAATACAGTGCAATACTGCACCACGCCGGTCTTCTGCTGAGGGGTTGTAATTACACCGGTGCGAGCTTGGCCCATGCAATGCTCGGCTCCCACTTTTTTAGTACAGACATATTTATTTGGCACATTTCGCCTATTTTGCCGAAGAAACCTCGTGAATACTTTGTCTGTCTATATGAAAGAGGAAAGGAAAATAGCCTAATGCCGATCTTTATGTGCCAGGATAGGAAATTTTTTTCATTGTGTCATTGGACTAATTATTCAAAGTCAAAGTCCCTCTTTCGAGGCACTTAAAATTTGACCGATAAAATGAAAAATAAGAACATTATTTTTTACATCATTTGAAAACTTGAGTGTCAACAGTGTTATTTATTTTTTGTTTGTATTTAAAACAACAATAGCACCTATTGTTATTTTTTATGTGATCCGGATATGGCTTACTCACTCGTTACCTAAATACTAATTAGTCATTGATAAAAATTTCCCCATTCTTTTGTTGTTATTTTTTTTTAATTTTACCTTTTTATTTTTTTTCAATACCTACCAACGATACGATTCGATGTGTAACTTCAAAAAACAGACGAAAAATAGCTTTGAATAGTAACTCTATGAAATGTTATTTTCTGGATGAATCGAAAAGTAAGTTCATTCGTATCTTCATGATTTATTTCTCACCTTTATAATCTTACTAAATAATTATTATCGATGTGTAGTTAAATTTAGTATGTAATAAAGTCGATATCTACTTCTATCCGCTGGTTTTTCCCAAATTTTAATATGATTTTTACTTTCATGTGGATTTTTCTGTAGGTGAAGATTGCAATGCAATTAAAAAGAAGAGTTTTGACTTAGTTCGCTACCATTTTACTATCATACATATTCTTATTTCATAGGTTACGATGCAGTTTAAATAATTAATTATTAAATTTTGATTAAATAATAATAAATATACAAACATTTGTGATAATAACGTATTGGTAATTTAATTTTCTTGTATTAATAGTATGTGGTTTGTAACCGTTCTATAATGTATTAAATAAATAAATAGTAATTATTTTCTTTTATCTATATTATGAGATACGTAGTGAATTAATGTGTCATGTACATCTTTCCGATTATTTTTTTACAAATGTGTACAAAGATTTTTGTCTCTTCCTTACTCTGTGACCCAGAAAGGCGTCTCTTTGAAATGAGGGTACTCTTAGCTTGATTAATGGTTGTTCCTTTTTTTTCGTAAATTAGTGACAATTTTTTTATTAACCGTTATGTGAAACCTGGTTATTTTTTATTTGGATATGTTATTTTTAAATAAAGAAAGTAAATTATATATGTGTACGTCACATATTTATTATAATTTGTGTGTAGAATACGTTATTTGAGGACTCATCGACTTTTCATATTTTTGAAGTTTTGAACGTAACTTTTTTTTGTAGCGTTTACTATAGGTGTTTTAAAATGTGAAATATTGAAGTGTGAATCTTTCCTAAAAAATAAATAGAATTAAAAAATTATATTTCGTAAATATTTTTTGCATATTATTATAAATTTCGCGGCACAATTAGTAATTATATCAGTGTTTTTTCATTCATTGTGTATCATTGCACATAACAAGGTGTTTTACGATTGTTAGCGGCGTTGTGTTTTTATCGGAAATCGGAATGTCTATGACTCACGTTTCGTGTTATTTTCAGCGAGTAGCGTTCGCGGGAAATTTCAGTGGGCTTGCTTAAATTTATTTTGTACGCTTATTGTATAATGGACGGTTCTAGAAATCGATGTGTTCTATGAAGATTTATTTCTTGAATTCTTTCTTAGTAATTATTATTTTTTTAACCAGTAATGCAAAAACAATTTACGTGCATTACTTGAAAAGAAAAATAAATTGATTCCGAGATTTTGTTTTTGTTTTATGTGCATAATGGTATATTTCAATTTAATTTATCGGATTAAAGTTTACTGTAAAATTTAGAAGGTAAACTATATTGTATAATGTTTATTTTATATAATCATATAAAATAAACTCAAGTTTGTTTGTTCCAATGCGCTAATCCCAGTAAATACTGGACCGATTTGGAAAATCGTTGCGTGGTACATGGCTTATAGGCTATATAACATTGAGCGACAGAGTCGCGCGTAACTATTAGTTTTCGATGAAATATTTGTTATGTTCGCTAACCTTTCACTGATTGCAAGGTTATTTTTGTTATAAATGTGACTCAATATTTTGCGTACTATTATTTTATCACAAATTAATCATAAGTGTCAAATTACCAAACATGTATGAATAGGCGATTGACTCATTATCTTGTTACTCATTTATTAACCTATTCACAAATTGAGGTCGTTAATATAAAAAAGTAGTTAATTTTATACATTTTTTTTACAGATATACACGTTAGTTTATTTGGTACCAAAGAAAAATGTTTGTACAGGATATAAGCTAATGATACTGAAAATATTTTTAAAGCTATTAAAACACTGATAAAAATGCACGAAAATTCTACAAATAATTAACTTTATTAGATCGTATTAAAGTTGCAATATCCGAGAAAAAAATAATTTACACAATTACACCAAACAATGTTGTCTAAATAATTTTGTTTTTAGAAGTTTAAAAAATATATGACAGAATATAAAATTATAAAAATAGTTTGTCAGTGAGTTCATCTTAATCGTTATCAATCCTTATCAACATGTTAAAAAATTATATTAAAACAAGCTTATAATAATATTGTTTAAAAAAACGAACTACGTATTCGTGATTTGGCAATAAGTCAAAGATTACAATAGTTGCAGGAGTTACGTGAGAGGTTTAACAAGGAAGTACTTTTTGCCTTTTAGAATAAAAAAATCTAATAGTTCGTTCTAATTTTCCATTAAGCGCATGTTCCATAAAATAAAAACTTGAGACACAAAACAAACGCACATAATAATATTGTTTAAAACCCAATCACGTGTTGGTAATTTGGAAATATGACAAAGATAACAATCGATACAGGAATTACTTGACAGGTTTAAAAAGATAGAGGTACTTCCTATGCGGACCGTATTTTAAGAACAAAGAAAGGTTTGTATGACCATACTTTTCATTATTTTTCTGTTCCATTAAAAAATAATCAAAAAAAAACCAACCACGTTGTGATATGGAAATAGGACGAAAAAATGTATCATTAAAATTGTATACCTTCGCTTTCCATTACGAAACTTGTTCGCATAAAAAAACTGGACATGAAACAAAAGCGAATAATAGTTTAAAAGCCAACCACGTGTTGGTGATTTGGAAATAAGTCAAAGATAAGAATTACGTGACAGGTTTAAAATAAGGAAGTACTTTTTATGCTTCGTATTGCCTTTTTAGGAGGGACTGTTTTGCGTTTCAGATCGTGAGCTGATTTAGGTTTTTATTTAAACTACTGTTGTCTATACTAATATTATATAGAGGAAGTCTTTGTTTGTTTGTAATGAATAGGGTTTAAAAAACTACTGCACCGACTTTAAAAATTCACCATTCGAAAGCTACATTACCCACGCGTAACATAGGCTATATAACATTATGCTACGGGAGCGAAGCCGTGCGGATCAGCTAGTTATTAATAATTCTAGAAAGATTTAAGAGGAGTTGTAGATATAATAATTAAAATGTTTCCGGATTAATGTCATTCTTCTCTATGCTAGAGTTCGTAAAATATTAAGAATCTTGCAGGACTATATATGCAGATAATAAACTATTTCTTTTGTTTTGTTCTTTACACTTATATTGTAAAAATAAATTTTTTGTTTATTTAAATTGAATAGACTCCAAAACTATTGGACCGATTTGAAAAATTAATTACCATTGGAGTCCTGATGAACATAGGCTATATAACATAATGCTAGGACTGCGAAGCCGAACGGATCAACTAGTATAGTATACATTATTTCTAGTTTTTTATTGTTTTGTACTTTTTATAAGCAATAAAGTGTTTTCATTTCATTTCATTTTTCATTTCATTTTCATTTCATTAAAATTGTGATATGAACTCACAATTTTAATGTATACTATACTAGTTGTATAGTAAAAAATTATGAGTTGTAAATATAATGACGTTAATTGAGGTAACACGTGTCTCCGTATTACACTATATCAAGCACGTAAGATAAAAACTAACATTCCGATTTGATAATGTTTTTAAAATGCGTGTGTTTGATTTATTTTATCTTTTGATAATGAAGACGTTTTATAAATTCTTCTGCTAATCCATTAAAAACATTATTTTTTTATTTAAAGAAAAACACATTTTTATACTTTGAAATCCAGTAAATTTATTAGAACACCCTATTTTTCTTTAAATAAAAGTAATATGCAATTCCATCAAAAAGTATCAATACAAAGTAAAAAGTATAAAAACCATTATGTTTTCAATAATTATTTCAATTATTTTAATAATCTGGTGATTTTGCGCTCACTAAAACTTCCAAACAATAGAAAGCGTAGAAATTGTATGAGGAAGTCAAATTATACGTAATTTTTAGTAAGTTAATAATTGTCGGTCTACATGCTGATTACGAACTGCCATTGATTGTTAACGATTTATAATTTATTCCGGTAGTTGTATTACATCAGGTCTTAAATGATTTTCTAAACGTTCACACGTTTCTAACGGGTGAAATTAAGGAATTCGACCAATACGCACCCGCGTGACAAATCTTTAATGATAGGTGTGAACAAATTGCGCACAATTTTTCATTTCATTAAAACGTGAAGTCAAATATTGGTTTTATCACGAAGGCTTTTTATAAGCAGGTCATAATGACTCTTATTTTGGTAAATGTGGTTAACATTTTCAAAATAAGTACTCATTATGTATATTTAAATGTACTTTCTGACATATAAATTTTTTTTTCATATTTATGTTATAATTTTTTATGTTATAAACATGCCTAAACTAAAATTATAAAGAGGAAATATTTGTTTGTTCCTCTCGTATTGAATAGGCTTTGAAACTACAGGACCGATTTGGATGAAATGTTGTACAGAGATTCTTTGAAACCAGAGGAATGTTATAGGACAGTTCTTATCGCGAAAATCCTACGGGTACGACATGTATACGCGGGTGAAACCGTGGAGATTAGATAGTTGCTAGATATTTAAATGCACTACCCCTCAATTTTTTGTTATCAAATCATTCACTCAGATTTGCTTTGCGTATATGTTAAGCTAAATAACAAGCTCAAAGTTTGTTTTAAATAGAGAGCGTGTGTTCATGTTTGGTATTATAAGAAATAAACTTTATTTTATGTGAGGAAACATTTAAAATGCAATATATTACAATACATATCAACAATGCTATTTTAAATTTTAAACAAACAAATTTTCGTCATCCGTCAGACGTGTGACGATAGAGATGGGACGCTGTCTATGTGATAGTTTCATGCAACGACTGTAAGTCGAAGTCCAGCTTAATCATAATCTTTTTCTGTTTATTGTTATAATAAATCATTATTTTCCGTATATCCTTAAATCCTTTATTTTAAACCACAGTACCAGAGTTGCAATATTAACTTATGCGTCGATAATACGTTATATGAAAAAATGGATTACTCCCTATTATAAAAATGGGCATTGTTTTTTTTAATCTAATAGACTCATATTCTGTGTTTTTTTATGTTAATTTTTAATTTAAAGTATTAACCGCTTATTTATACATATTAATGACGTAGGAGGTATGCAGTATGTTATCGTATCGAAATGCAAATGCGACATCGAGACTTGTTTACCATTGCGCACGTGAGGGGAAATTAAACTATTTATAATTTTAATTACCGACCAACAATTATAGTTCCTATTTATATGTAGTGAGGGGTTATTTCTGTTTGTTGCGTTTTGTGATATCGACACATTTTTTGTTTGTTGTACCTGGAATACTGATAAGTTTAGTTTTGTTTGGATTTTGACGGTAGTCTAAACAATGAAGATAAAATTCTTCTCTCTAGATTACTCCTAAGTCCTAGGGATTACTATCCTGCGAACGATACATGAAGATACTTGAATAAAAACAGTTATTAAAGCAATGCTTGTATAACTAAATTAAACAAATGTCATTGTAATATTATTGTTGATATTTTGTATTTTTAATTCCTTCTTCTTTTGTTTTTATATATTTCCAATATTTGCATGCCTGAAATTGGCGAATGTGTTGATCGGTAAGACTATATTTAACATTTAGTGCTAGAAAGGCTAAAAATATGTTTTACAAAACATAAAAATACTGTTAATTTTTCTTAAAATAGTCCGTTTCTACACATATCTCACAAGACAATAGAATATTCTATGCATATAAACAAAATTGGTAGCTCTAACTGTACTCTTTCTACACAAATCTCACACGATAGAATAAAATATTCTATGCATATAAACAAACGTATTGCTCAAGGAAACAGTATGCAAAAATATTGTTTGGCGAAGCTCGCACAGTGCCACTGACCCCGTTTGGAAATAACTGAATCTTAATGACTTTCCGAAATTCTCACCCGGCCTCGAACCTGAACTCGAATCGTTTGACATTGGACGCGGTGACAAATACTGTGTATCGACTTGCATGAAACATCACTACATAGTATAAAACAAAGTCGCTTTTTTTGTCATGTGTCATGTTGTATGTCCCTATGAACGCTCAAATCTTTAAAACTACGCAACGGATTTTGATGCGGTTTTTTTTAATAGATAGAGTAACTCATGAGGAAGGTTTTTATCAGCATTGCACCCGTGCGAAGCCGGGGCGGGTCGCTAGTTGTTTTTGAAATTTTGAGTTAACTGTTTTTGACTGTCAGCGGAGAAGCTTAGCTTGAGGTAGTAAGGTGGATTTGAATTTTCGGTGTTAATTTTTGACAAATACGATTTTTTATCCGACTTGCATAAAATATTGTTGTTTTTGAGATTTAAACGGTTTTTGAGATTTAAACGGTTTTTGACTGTCAGCGGGCATGCTAAAGGATTTTTAGGTAGTTCGGTGATTTTGGATTTGTGGTGTTCATTTTTTTTCGTTTTTGGAGTATAACTGTCAAATGAATTGACTTTAATGTCCGATTCTTGACAAATACTACCACTTTACTTCATTTGCATGAAGCTTTGTTGTTTTTGAGATAACTGTTTTTGAGTGTCAGCGAAGAAGCCAAAAGATTTTTGGGAAGATTTTTGTTTTGAATTTTTGGAACTTATTTTTTTTTTAGTTTTCGGAGTTTGACTGTCAAATTTATTGACTTTTATATCCGATTCATGTGGAGACACGCGGTGACAAATACTATTTTTTATCCGACTTGCATGAAACGCTGTTGTTTATGAGATAACTGTTTTTGACTGACGAAGAAATCAAAGGATTTTCAAGAATTTTTGGTGCTCATTTTTTTAGTTTTTGGAGTTTAACTGTCAAATTCATTCACTTTAATGTCAGATTATTATAGAGAGACGCGGGGACAAATACTATCTCTTTACTTGACTTTCATTAAACATTGTTGTTTTTGAGATAACTGTTTTTAACTGTCAGCGGAGAAGTCAAAGGATTTTGGGGAAGTTTTTTGTTTTGAATTTTTGGAACTCATTTTTTTTAGTTTTTGGAGTTTAACTGTCAAATTTAAATCATTGACTTTAATATCCGATTCATATAGAGAGCGGGTGTGGGTCGTGATGGAAGTACGGCGGGTCTATTTCTTTGTATTTATATGAAGAGTTTCATATAAATACAAAGAAATAGACCGCATTCAGCATATTACCCGCTCTCTGATTTTTTTATGATTTAGTATGATAAGATAAATTCGCATCTTTTCAATGTAAAACTCCTTTTACTTTAAAATTTTAAAAGTTGTTTAAATTGTTTAATATGTATTCATTAGTATGCAATTTTTTTATTCTCTTATTAACACCTGAATAATTTACATCTCAACTGAACAACACCTTTCATAAATATACCAATTAATTATGCCAATTAAAAATAACGAACTAAGTTATTGATATAATATATAAAAATAATGTAATGGTTTTATATATAAACAATGTCAATTTCGCGTTTTTAACCGATATTCAAAAAAAAGGAAGAGGTTATCAATTCGACCGTATTTTTTTATGTATGTTAACGCATATCCCCGGGCTTTATGGACCGATGTGGAAAATTCTTTTTGCATTCGAAAGAGAAGAGCTCCAGTGTGGTCCGATAGAAATTTGATTCAATTCTGATCATCCACGTGGTAGATATTCCAGGGAACTCCTCGAAAATCAACGGAATAAGCTCCGTGGTTTAATGATGTATATATAAACTGAATTGTGACTAGATGATGTGATTACCCTTCACAGGACACTAATAAGGGATAAATAAAAATTTTTGCCAAAAAATTGAACCGACTTCGTCGCTCTAAAAAGTAGCAAATAACTTTTATTTCATTATTGTTGAAATCTATACAAAGTCGGTGCCATTATCTATTCTCAATTTAACAAGATTTTGCATCAACTTTGTATAGATTTCAACAAAAATGAAATAAAAGTTATTTTCTACTTTTTTTTCTTTATTTAGAGCGAGGAAGTCGGTTTGGCAAAAATTTTTATATATATAAACACTTTAATATATAAAACGCGAAAAGTAAATTGACTAGTATGATAAATAGCCGGAAGAAATCACGGTTATATGTCGTCATGCAATATGCTGTAAATCGATCTTTCTAGAATACAGAAACAAAGCGGTTTTCCATTTTACTACACGAATGTGATGTAATAGCTAAATATACATTTTGATTTAGTTTTAACAATGATACGCTAATAAATGCCGAATTTTGAATGCTTATTAATTTTAAATTGGTTCACGTATGTGCAAATTGGGTTGCTCGATTTTGATTTGGTCATTAATTATCATGTACTTGGGAGTTTTATATTGTCCAGTTGTCCCATAATATGATTTTGTTTATAGTCAGTTTATCTGTTTCATAAATTTTAGGTATTTTCATGATCAACTATTTGCGGATTATTACACCGCAAATAGTAGTACTTATTGCAAAAAATATAACCGACTTCCTCACTAACTCGGTAACATACCTACATAAAAAAATACGGTAAAATTGAGAACCTCCTCCTTTTTTTGAAAGTCGGTTAAAATGGCATATTTCATCACCTTACTGATACTTTATCCGAACCATTTCGCGCCATTTTCAGGCCAACGGCCAAGTCACAAAATATTACGTAAAATAAAGAAATTTTAGGAACCTTAGACTTGGCACAACTTTGTCTAGTAATATTACATTTTAGAGATAAACAGCAAGTCCATCGAGACTTGGCTATTTTTTATAGAACATTTTTGGTAGGATACAGTTACCCAAAGATGAATTTTTCTTTCGTTCCTAATGACGTTGTGAATTAAAGGTTTCTTGCATTGCAAATATCTCTGTATTCGTTTGAATCGAACAGAATAAACAGGCTCCGCAAATTACTATTGCGAAAAAATTTGTAACATTCACTCATGTATTGTTTCTATCTTTGTATATTTGTTTTTATTGTTAATTTTTAAGTTATATTAGGTAATTTCCGTTATTTCTTTTTAAATGTGCACGCCGTAACTGTAACTGTTTATGACATTTGCCCATGTTTAATTGTAATATTAAAACATTGTAATCGTAACTATGTACATTAATGTTGGTAAACCAAATAAATAAATAAATAAAAAATAATAATATTGCTGGAATTTTCACAGTGACTTTCAGTGGACACTACCATTGACTTATTGAGGTCATATGATTTTTGTTCGTTCCTCAATAGTGTCTCTGTTGCAGATGGGAGCAGGCGCGAACGGGCCGGGCGGTCGGCGCGCCCTCGAGCTCATACTGAGCGGCGGGCTGAAGTCCTTAGCGCGCCCCAACAAGCCGGTCAGGCGAGCGGCCAGCAGGGACTCCGTGCTGTCGCAGCCGCAGCCCTTGCTTGAAGGTACAAAATGAACCTTACTTATATTATGCTTGATAGACTAACGGCCGTTTTCAATAATCTATCTATCCCTTGTTTTGCTTACTAAAGTCAGGCAAATCTATCTATTTGAACTTACTTTGATTTCAATATCCTAACGACGGATAAATTTGCTATGACTTTTGTCTATCTATTGTCATATAATTTGACATAACGATCTATCCATAATCATTGATATATTATTGAAAATGGCCGTTATCAAGTAACCGCTCGAAGACAATAATAAGTTATAACTATGACGTTGAACGCTGAAATTGAAGATCTTTTGGCCGGGTCCAATATCATTGGAGAATTTAAAGCACATCGTCTTCGGTGGCTGGTTTACATAGAACGGGTGGGAGAGGATCGGAAAAGGGTGTACCTGGGACTACCAATAGGACGACGTCTTGTTGGGTTACCTAGATATCTATGGAGTGACAGAATGGAGGAGTCCTATTTGAAACAAATGTGCAAAAAGATTGAAGTATGTACATTGTCTAAGCTCAAAAGGTTCACTAATATACTTTACAACATGTTTGCATAAGGGTTCACCGATCCCCTTTGCCACAGGTCTACAAATGTTTCCTAACCACATTTATCACACGTCTACGAAAGTATCAAATGATACACGATTTGGACAGGTTTTCCCAAATGTTCTAAATCAATCATATAAAAATTTGCCTCTATGTCCTTTGATTCGCTAATTATTCTTTGTTTTGTTATAACAAACACAGGAGATACTTATTATAACAAAAAAACCGTAAATGTTAACTATTATTGTGTGTACAGGTCTACGCAAGTGCTCAACGGTGCTTGCCCTGACCGACCGCGAGAGGGCGCCGGAGCCGATCCGCGCGCACAACAGGCTGCGCGCGCCCTCCGTCTGCTCCCGATGTTCCTCGCTGCTGTCGCTTGCCGGCGCTGGTGGCTCCAGGTTGGTACTTCAAGGTCTTTGGTTCGTCCAAGAGGTGTAAAGGATGCAAGCGATTCAATTGTGGGTGCCGTGCATTCCTTGTGCATAAATTGGGACAACGCATCAGGATAAGTAACTACCCCCTTTCATTCTGATTAGTACGGTGATTGGGGGTGACAGAGACCTGTATTTTCGTCGAATTCTTCTCCTTTTCTTCTTTTCCCCCTCCTAAGTAAGTATCAGGTTAAGTAACTACCCCCTCTCACTGTGATTAGGACGGTGATTGGGACTGACAAAGACATGTATTTTGGTCGAATTCTTCTCCTTTTCTTCTTTACTTCCTAATCTTTATTTTTACGACCCCGTTCAAAAATGTTTTCTTTCCATTTGTGATATCTTTCTACTCCTTTGCATACAAGACCACAGATAAACTAATGCATTGGGATGAGTGAGGGTAGTTACTTATCGCGATGCGTTCTTCCCACTGTGATAAGTACGATGAGTGGGGGTGCCAGAGGCCTGTATTTCTGACGAATTTACCTCCCTTTCTTCCTTTCCCTTTCCTGCGTTCTCTTTAATCCTTTTCTCTCTATAACCTCATCTTTACTTTCCTTTCCATTTGTGATAACTTTCAACTTGTTTGCATACAAAACCACATTTAAACTAGGTTTATAGCGACCAACCTGCAAGTGACCCTGCGCAAATGTACTACTTTCTCAATTTATTGATCGTTTACTATGCTCAAGTAACGCAAACTGTCAAATACATCCACAATCTCGAAGTCATAAATTTTCATTTATTTCCATTTCATATTTCCTTTTCCCATTATAAACAGTAAAAATTATTACATCCCCGTTGGTTTCGATGTCACGGCAGTCGGTGCCTGGTACAGATTTATTGTCAATTCGTTTCATACAAAGAGTATATTTGTATTGACTTCAAAACTTATGTCCTGTAT
Source organism: Phoebis sennae (assembly GCA_001586405.1). Lineage (NCBI taxonomy): Eukaryota > Metazoa > Arthropoda > Insecta > Lepidoptera > Pieridae > Phoebis > Phoebis sennae. Next base: position 44,111 of record LQNK01002404.1, on the reverse strand, counting down.
ATGGTAGGCTTTGTTTGGTGTTTATGGACGTAGCCGCGCCCAGCGGTTTGAAACCGCGTAACTTCTGAACCCGTGGCAACTCCCGGATGAAAATAGGCTATACTATGTTATTCTGAAAACTTACCTATATGTATACAATGTTTCATCTTAATCGGTTCAGTAGTTTTTGCGTGTAGGACTAACAAATACACATCCTCAGAAACTTTCGCATTTATAATATTAGTAGGATTTTTATGGAAAAACAAGCAAACAGCGTATAGATTTCCTGATTTGAAAATCCTTTGCTGGCCTCATGTAGGTAAAAATGGTAAAGAATTGATTACGAAAAAATAGAAGAAAACAAGAAATTTATAGGGAATAAAGGGCACTAGGGAACATACATGTTGGCAGGAATAATGTTTATTATACTACTTACGACTTCCCTTAGGAAATAAATTTATTTATTACATCGCTATTTTTACTAAATCCATTTTACACGATATTAACTTAAACGCATACATTACCTGTAAATTTGCTATTTTGCTCGCAAACAAGATTACACATTGCTAGTTTCTCACATAACAGTCATATATTAGCGTGGAATGACAGGCATCGTAAATCAACAGTGCTGTAAAACGCATCTCAGGGATAAATCCGAAGGTTTTCAGTGACGAGTGTGTTCGCAATTAAACTTTTATAGTTGTGGTCACTGGTTATAGTACTGATGTCATCGTATGTCAGCTGGCAACAATTTTTGGGTAGGTGAGGCAAGCTTGAAAATTGTCTAATGCCTCTTATATTATACCCCATATGGCACAACTTTACTAGAATACTATTTTCCACTTATTTTCACATTTACTAAGGTATACCTGATGATGATTGTTCGAAACCGGTTGTGAATGAAATAAAATTTTATTAATAAATGTGGTAAAAAAAACTTACATCTAAGAATTACTTATTATATTAACTACCTATTTATGTTACATTTATAAAAATTAAGTATAAATGTTTTTTCTTCTGTGTCAGGTTGTCCCTTGACATAGGCCTCCTCTAGATCCCTCCATTTTTTTATATCTAGCGTTAATCTTCTCCAACCTTTTGGTAAAACGTCTTCCCACCTTTTTATTTGCCTACCTCTGCGTTTTTTCCCATTTCTGGGGTACCATTCTGTGATGTTTTTGGTCCATCTTTCCATCCTTCTTCTTATCATATGGCCAGTCCAAAGTTTTTTTTACTGGTCAGAGGAAATAAAGGCTATTTTTATTTTATTTATTTTATTAATAAATGTGGAAATAGTGTGAAAAACACTTTAATACTATAAATGTTGTCATACATAGTTTCTGGTTATTTCTGACATCATTTTCTCTCAGGTACTCTCTGGACGGTGCCGGCGGCTTCTAGAATACTATTTTCCACATTTCACTTATTTTCACATTAATTAAGTGTACCTGATGATGATTGTTCGAAACTGGTATATTATTCTAGTAAAACAGTTAAATAAAATTTTATTAATAAATGTGGAAATAGTGTGAAAAAGACTTTAATATGGTTATTTCTGACATCATTTCTCTCAGGTATTCTCTGGACGGTGCCGGCGGTTTCGTCCCAGCGGCCCCGATCAACTGCAAGCTGTGTCTCGACGATGCAAGTGCGGATAAGGTCACCGTGATCTCAGGCTGCGGATGCGCGTTCTGCACTAAGGTTGGTCTTACTTGTAGCTTTGCGAGGGATGTATTCATTATTTGGTTCTCTTTTACAGTCTTACGGTTGTTAATTGCCATAGCTAAGTAAATATGTGTTATGGAAGGCAGTTCTTTCCCATTTTGGATGATCTAAAGATAAAATAAATTTAATTATACGCAATAGTCCATTACTGTGTCCACTGCGCTTATCGGGTTTTAATAATAAACAATAGTTAAATTTTTTATTTATTTAAGGTCAACCAACAATTACTTACACTGTTTGGATGATAAAAATAGAAATAAACATCGCATTCATAAGTGTAATTATTAAATTATAAAACCTCCGCCACGTTTATTATAGATACGCTTTAGATATACGCCTAGTAGGATATTATACTGTCCGTAAGTAAATCGATTCGTTTTATTTTTATAGGAACTGCGCATTACACAGCAGGGGGTTTTTGGTTTATTGAATGTTTAATATTCTTTTGTGTGAATAACCTTTATCATATATTGAACCAAATTACCCTTAAAATTATAATTTATCGCAGTTAAAACCTGTATTTGAACAAAATATGATAAAAGACCGGTAATATTATGATATGTGTAAAGTTATAATTCATAATTTATGATAATTTTATAGACACAAGTTATATTTTATTTCCATTAGCTACGTATTCTTGAATCAGTTAAGTATTTGAATCTTGCTTAAATTATTTTTTGTTATCCTTATTTCTGCCCGTGACTTCGTTCGTCTATAGATCAATGGAAGATGTTCTTTTATCTAACCAGGTTCATCTGCATGTGAAATTTTATCAAAATTCATTCAGTAGTTGCGCCCTAATACACAAAGATCAGAATTTTATGATAGTACGTTTGGGTCGTATATTATAAGCGAGAAAACGATAAAATTATAAAGATAGGTCAGAACTGGGTTTTATAATCTGCAGGCTTTTAGAGCCTTACAGTTATTAAAATATCAACTTGCTATTTTTGTTAGTAAAAAGTAAAAGATATTTATTACTAGATAAAGCATGCAATGTTCTCGTTGGTACAAAAGTTCCTAAAGCTAGTAAACAGGGGAAATTTTATATATATAATAATAAGATAATTTTTATTTTGTACTTTTTATTATGAAAAAGTAGTTTCATTTTTGGAAAAACAGTCATAAGAATATTTAAAAAAATATGTTTTTTTTTAATTTATTTCTTTTTTCTTATAAATGTTGTTGCCAAGTTGCATAATAACATAAAAAAAGTGGTAATGGTGGATAACATTTTAAATTTAAACTTTAATTAAAATTTAACAACTAAATTAGTTTTCAGAAAACTGTTATAGATTCAAGGAAAATTAGCTATACAAAATTAATTAATTTAAGGAGGATTTAATTGTTCCGCCTCGTTGGTTTAGTGGTTACCGCATCTGAGAAGTCCTGGGTTCGATTTCTAGTTAGGGCGTGAAAAAAATGCCTCACTCTGGCAGGGCATAGAAGGTCTATCACCTATTGACATCCACCCCTAATATGTATGTTTTTTTAATATTATAAAGCGGAAAAGATGGTTGTTCTTTAAATGTGTTTATTTTCAAAACTTAACGTCTGGTGAGTCGGATGCTCCGCTTGTCTGCTGTATCATAAAAAAAATAAAAAATAAACTACCAGGTGAATATAAAAGGAAAGCTATCTTTACTATACGGTACGGTACAGTACTACACAGGTAAAACCGCGTACCACAGCTAGTTTTTATATATTCCTTCAGACACTATGCAAATTATATAAAATGTTTTTCTTTTGTAAGAAGATTGAAATACATATTGTGCTTGAAGACGTATTCCGAACGCGGTTTATTTGTTTTACGTCTGCGGAAAATATCGAAGGTCGCGAAAAACGCGATACAAACGAACGTTCTGGAACGTTTGTTCTTTTTATATACGTTTCTTTACTTTTGTACTGGTGTTTTTAGTGTGCAAAGAAATAGATAGATAAAAAATATGTAGGAAAATTACGCAATTTAATTAAATTAAATTGTGAAACTGCTGTTTGTACTAAAACATTAGATAATTGCATAATTTGTTAAAAAAGCGATCGTAGCTCGAATTTGTATTTATTTATAGAAGAATTAGCTGCAGAGCATAATGGTCACCTAAATAATCGCCGCTATTCATAAAAGCCTGTAACAGACATTAAATATAATATTACTCAAAATGTTATAGCATTATAAAATTGGTGAGGGAGTGTGTATGTTTGTTACGCTATCTCCTTAACAGTTTCGGATGAAACTTCCTTTCTTATTATAGAAAAATTAGTATTATATACTAGCAAGTCTTTGTGATAAAAAAACCATAGAACAAATGTCTTCTCACATCTTTGGTGCTGATATATCTACTTTGGGATGGGAATACAGGCCTCCGGGCCCCACTCACCGTACGTAACACAGTGCAATACTGCTTCACGCCCATCTTCTGCTAGGGGGTGGTAATTTCACCGGTATGAGCTTAACACATTTGTGCAATGCTTGTCTTTTGCGCTCAGAATGTACACAGAGTGTGTGAATATTGTGTGGGTGAACCTTGTCAATGTGTGCGTCGCTTACGTGCGAATTGTATGGACTATGGAGTATGACTTTTGTACCTTTTTACTATGTGATAGTACTAACATCTTAGTCTAGATATTCTATCCCTATCTCTCCAATATGAAAGAACAGAGATGGCCGATAATAATGATGGGGTCATGTGAAGTTAATAAGTTAACAGCCGTCACAAAGGTTAATTAATAAACGCGTGATTCACATATGAATGCGTTTGATTGCACTACTTATGAATTTAGACGTTATGTAAGTAATAACACTTATAAAACAAATTAGGTACTACCCGCGGCGTCCCTCGAGTTAAATTTGGGGTCCATAGATAAATAAAAATTATCATATCACCTAATCCAGCAAAGCGTCTACATGTATACGAAATTGCATCAAAATCCGTTTAGTAGTTATGACATGATTGACATACAAACATCCAAACTTCCGCCAAATTAAGTTTTAGTCGTAAACTTTAAAGTCAAAATAGAAGTAAGTTCGTTAACCACTGCCAATGTCGTCAGTATTTGTATTGATAAATGTCCAGATACAAATCTTCCGTCGCCAGTAGTTATTTTTTGACAATCCAATTTTTTACACCAATTTAGACATATACATATCTTTGTTCAATTATACAGGACTGTTATTTTACCCAAGTTTGCATTTCGTGCCCAAATAATGCACAACTC
>LQNK01002404.1:13401-34966 GCA_001586405.1 Phoebis sennae | reverse complement strand
TTTTAAACCTTCCCTAGACCTCCACGAATAATTCAAGACCAAGATAAGATAAATCCGTTCAGCCGTTCTCGAGTTTTAGCGAGACTAACGAACAGCAATTCATTTTTATATATATAGATGTGTGAAAAAGACTTTAATACTATAAGTGTTATCATACATACTTCCTGGTTATTTCTGACATCATTTCTCTCAGGTACTCTCTAGACGGTGCCGGCGGCTTCTAGAATACTATTTACCACATTCCACTTATTTTCACATTAATTAAGTGTACCTGACGATGATTGTTCGAAACTGGTATATTATTCTAGTAAAACAGTTAAATAAAATTTTATTAATGAATGTGGAAATAATGTGAAAAAGACTTTAATATGGTTATTTCTGACATCATTTCTCTCAGGTACTCTCTGGACGGCGCCGGTGGTTTCGTCCCAGCGGCTCCGATCAACTGCAAGCTGTGTCTCGACGACGCAAGTGCAGATAAAGTCACCGTGATCTCAGGCTGCGGCTGCGCGTTCTGCACTAAGGTTGGTCTTAATTGTAGCTTTGCGAGAGATGTATTTGGTACTGATGATATTTGGGGCAAAATCTTTATTTGGTGCTCTTTTACAGTGTTACGACTGATTATTTGGCTCTGCCTATAGCTATGTAAACCTGTGTTATGGAAGGCAGTTCTTTCCCATTTTGGATGATCTAAAGATAAACTAGATTTAAAAAAATAAGTCAGATAGGTTTCATATTGGACATTTAACATAACGCCATCTAGTCCCAAACTAAGCAAAGCTTGTACGATGATGATACTAGATAACTGATAGACATACTTAAACATACTTTTTTTTGTAAATAAATACATATTATAGATAAATTAACACCCAGACAGTAGAAAATTACAATGTTCATCATAATACACATCATAATTTTCTAATCGTGGGGATCGAACCCTTCGGTGCAATAGTTCATTGCTGTGTCCACTGCGCTAATCGGGTTTTAATAATAAACAATAGTTTTATTTTTTTTTTATTTAAGGTCAACCAACAATAACTTACACTGTTTGGATGATAAAAATAGAAATAAACATTATTTTCATAAGTGTAGTCATTAAATTATAGGTTAAAACCTCCGCCACGTTTATTATAGATACGGTTTACGGCCGTTTTCAATATTCTCTTGTTTTGCTTAGTAAAGTCAGACAAATCTATCTATTTGCACTTACTTTGATTTCAATATCCTAACGACGGATACATTTGCTATGCTTTTTGTCTATCTATTGTAATATAATTTCACATAACAATCTAATCATAATCATTGATACATTATTGAAAATGGCCGTTAGATTTACGCCTAGTAGGATATTATACTGTCCGTGAGTAAATCGACTCGTTTTATTTTTATAGGAACTACGCACATAGCAGGGGGTTTTTTTGGTTTATTGAATGTTTAATATTCTTTTGTGTGAATAACCTTTATCATATATTGAACCAAATTACCCTTAAAATTATAATTTATCGCAGTTAAAACCTGTATTTGAACAAAATATGATAAAAGACCGGTAATATTATGATATGTGTAAAGTTATAATTTATAATTTATGATAATTTTATAGACACAAGTTATATTTTATTTCCATTAGCCACGTGTTCTTGAATCAGTTAAATATTTGATTCTTGCTTAAATTAATTTATGTTATCTTTATTTCTGCCCGTGGCTTCGTTCGTCTATAGATCAATGTAAAATGTTCTTACATCTAATCAGGGTAATAGCTTATCTGCATGCGAAATTTTATCAAAATTCATTCAGTAGTTGCGGCGTGATTTACATCCAAATGCACAAACGTACAAACTTTACGATACGATTGGTTCGTAAATTATAAGCGAGAAAACGATAAAATTATAAGGAAAGGTCAGAACTGGGTTTTATACACGGCAGACCTTTAGAGCCCTACAGTTATTTAAATAGGAATTTGCTATTTTTGGGAGTAAAAAATATTTATTACTAGATAAAGTATACAATGTTCTTGTTGATACAAAAGTTTCTAAAGCTAGTCAACAGGGAAAACATAAGATAATTTAATTTTGTACTTTTTATTATGAAAAAGTAGTTTTATTTTTGGAAAAACAGTCATAAGAATATTTAAAATAACTATAAATTTTGAATTAACTTTATTTTAAATTTAGTTCTTTTTCCTTATAAATGCTGTTGCCAAGTTGCATAATAACATAAATTAATGAGTTAATTAGTTTTTGCATACAATTGAAAAAAGTGGTAATGGTTGATAACATTTTAAATTTAAACTTTAATTGAAATTTAACAACTAAATTAGTTTTCAGAACACTGTTATAGATTCAATGAAATTAGTTATCCAAGATTAATTAATTTAAAGAGGCTTTAATTGTTCTTTGAACCGCCTCGTTGGTTTAGTGGTAACCGCGTCTGAGAGGTCCTGGGTTTGATTTCTAGTTGGGGCGTGAAAAAAATGTCTTGGTCTGGCCGGGCATAGAAGGTCGAACACCTACTTGCTGTAAAAATCTATCCCGATACATTTTAGGATTTTTTTTATATTATAAAGCGGAAAAGTTGGTTCGAACGTGAACCGCATACTCTGCTTGCCTGCTGTATCATCAAACAATAAACTACCAGACGAATTTAAATAAATAATAAATAATTCATGAGGAAAGCTATTTTTACTCTACTACGCGGGTAAAACCGCGGAGCGCAGCTAGTTTTTATATATTTTTTCAGAAAGTTTATGCAAATTATATAAAATGTTTTTCTTTTGTAAGAAGATTGAAAAGGTACATATTGTGCTTCAAGATGTATTCCGAACGCGGTTTATTTGTTTTACATCTGCGGAAAATATCGAAGGTCGCGAAAAACGCGATAGAAACGAACGTTCTAGAACATTTGTTCTTTTATATACGTTTCTTTAGTTTTGTACTCGTGTTTTTAGTATGCAAAGAAATAGATAGATAAAAAATATGTAGGAAAATTACGCATTTAAGTTAAATTAGGTTGTGAAATTGCTGTTTCTACTGAAAACATTAGATAATTGCATAATAATTTGTTAAAAGAGTGATCGTTGCGCGAATTTGTATTTATTTGTAGAAGAACTAGCCATAGGGCATACTGGTCACTTAAATAATCACCGCCATTCATAAATATAATCCTACTCATAATGTTATAGTTTTACAAAATTTGTGAGGATGTATGTATGTTTGTTACCCTATCTTCTTAACAGTTTCAGATGAAACTTCCCGTCTTATAGTAGAAAAATTTGTATTTTGTACTAGTAAGTTTTTATGATAAAAAATCTTTCTTAGAACTAATGACTTCTCAAACCTTTGGTGCTGATATATCTATATGTGGATGGATGCTAACTCACGCTAAACTTGGCCCAAATTATATAACGGCAAAGTTCAATTATTGATATTTAAATATTCATCAAATACGACAATAATAGAAGAATAAATCTTATCAATGACTAATATTATTCTCAGTCATAAATCACCACTGAAACACAATTATACAATGGTACAAATAGTCCGAGCATAGTACTAACGTAAAAATATTGTTTTTTGTTCATGTTAAAGCAATGTAATGTTAAATTACTGATCGCAGCCCATGAACATCTACAACACCAAAGTGTGGCAGATGCTTTGCCGCCTTGAAAGAAGGGGAAGGGATAAAGAGAGGAATTGGGAGAAGAATGGGATGGGAATACAGGCCTCCGGGCCCCCGCTCACCGTTCGAAACACAGTGCAATAGTGCTTCACGCCGATCTTCTGATAGGGGATGGTAATTTTACCGGTGCGAGCTTAACCTATTTGTGCAATGCTTGTCTTTTGCGCTCAGAATGTACACAGAGATATCGTGTCGGTGAACCGTGTCAATGTGTGCGTTGCTTACGCGCAATTTGTATGGACTATGACTTTTGTACCTTTTTACTTTGTGATAGTACTAACATCTTAGTCTAGATGTTCTATCCTTATCACTCCAATATGAAAGAACAGAGATGGCCGATAATAATGATGGGGTCATGTAAAGTTAATAAGTTAACAGCCGTCACAAAGGTTAATTAATAAACGCGTGATTCACATATGAATGCGTTTGATTGCACTACTTTTGAATTTAGACGTTCTGTAAGCAATAATACTTATAAACTTAATTAGATTCTACTCGTGGCATCGCTCGAGTTAAATTTGGGGTCCATAAATTAATAAAAAATATCTTATCATCTAATCCAGCAAAATGTCTATCTGTACTACGAAATTGCATCAAAATCCGTTTAGTATTTATGACATGATTGAGATACAAACATCCAAACTTTCGCAAAATAGTTTTTAGTCGTGAACTTTAAAATAAAAAAAGAACCTTACCGCTTACCACTGCCAATGGCGTCATTATTTGTATTGATAAATTTAATATACAAATCTTCCGACGCCAGTTGTTATGTATGTTTATATGTTTTTGACAATCCTATTATTTACACCAATTTGTACAGGACTTATTTTACCCAAGTTTGCAATTCGTGCCCAAATAATGCACGACTCCCCCATTTAATGTTAGTAATTTATTACAATGTAGCATATTAATAAACTTTAAAATGACATCAACCATTCTTATTCATATGTTACCAGCAAAACACAAAGAGATTGTCTACAATCGTGCCGACTCAGACTCTTAAATTGCCTTTCAGAACTATCGTTACGACTCGAATAAATTTCTATGAATAGCTTATAGACTTTCTACTTGAAAATATTGTATGCTATTGTTTCGGAGAAATCGCAATAATATGGATAGTTTAAATAGTTCTCATATGTTTTAAATTGATAGCGACAGAGACTTAATATTCTTAAAGGCCGGCAACACAGCCACGATTCCCCTGGCGTTGTGGGTGCTTATGGGCAGCGCTGATCGCTTTAGAAAGAAAGAAAGAAAGAAAAATCATTTATTTGACGGACAAGACAACACAATACATTTAAGACATAAACATTTACACTCTTTTTAATATATGTCATACCGCCGCCAAAAAGGATCTAATTCAGCATGTGCTAGGAATGATCCTAGCGCTGGTTTTCAATTAGACCCACCAGGCGATGCTCTTGCTCGTTGGCCCCCCTAAGCTATAAAAAAAAGACTTGGGCATCTTCTGGTCGATTCTGATGACGATCACAAAAGTAAATGTCCGCCTGGACTCCGCCAGTTCCAGTACTCAACACTCCACAGTAGTGTTACACCGTCTTCGCCGGCGAAGACGAGGTCCCGTGCTCCGCGCATCGCTCACCCGGGTGAGATTCCGTCTGAGTCAGGCCCTTCAGGCCCTCTCCCTTCCTGTGACAGCCCAAGCCGAGGAACGTGATCCCCTTCAAAGGGGAAACGCCCTTAGGCATGTCGCTAGCCTAGACGAACCTTGAGTTCGCCTGTAACGTCCGCGTTAAACAGTAGAAGCCCTTTTGACTAACTGTGAAAATCACCTCACAAAAAAATAAAAAACAAATTGAAACTGGCTATTATTTTTAATAAGGATATTTCCTGATGTGAAGAATTTGCTCGCAATTTTGCTTACGTTGACTGGGTTGAGTTTTAGTAGAGTTTACGTTGACTGGTAAATTACCATCCCCCCCAGAAGGCTTGAAGCAGTATTGTCCTGTGTTTCGTAGTAGCGCGTGGTTAAAGGCCTGTATTCCCATCCCATTCCTCTCCCGTCCTGTTCTACTCCTCTCCCAAGTTGACTAATTAATGCTTTCTTTATTACCTCCTCTTCCTTCAAGTCGACAAGGCATCTGCGGCACTTGGAAGTTGTAGATGTTCATGGGCTGCGGTTACTCAACATCAGGTGCACCGCATGCTCCGCTTGTCTTTTACAGCATAAAGAAAGAAATATATAAAGTGATTCAAGAGAAAGATTTATATTTACCATACATAATGTAGTTTGTGCGAAACCGGGGCAGATGACTATTAAAATTTGGTTTGGGTTTGTAGCTTTCTAAAAATATATTTTTAAATTAGCCCGAAGTTATATATACTGCGAATAAATGGACATTTAAACAATTAAATCTTATCTTTTTCCAGTATTATAAAAAGATCATTGTCTTAATTAAGATCTCGTGCGTTCTTGTTGTATAAATTGAATTTAAAAATAATTATATTCAATCTGATTAAAATATATTTATTTTAGTTAAAACTTTTTAAAATAAATTTATGTTAGTATTATGTTTTGACGTCATCAAAAGAATTGCTTCTTACGTTTCATTATTAATTTACCGAGTTAATAGAAAAATATTTAAACAAAATTACATGACATAGAAGTAATTTAAATAATTAATTTCAGAATTTTTGAAGATGTAATGTTTGCTGCCTTTAAAAACGAATTTACTGAAGTACTTAACTATGTATGAAATTTATCATATAATGTTAAGTGGCTCTAATTAAATGTTTTTACAATATTAATATATGTATTTTTTAAATTAGAAATATAACTTTGTATTAGTAATGATGATAATTCAATTGTATTAATATTATGATTTTAAATAAGTATATATAATAGGAATTTTAAAATTATTTTCTTGTGTTTGTTTTAACGCGAGTACTTTCCATATTCAATAAAATACTTTTTGAAGGATTTTAAACGCAGTTTATTTTACATTATTATTAACCCGACGTTTAGAACACAGGGTCTTTTATTGTATGGTATTTTTCGGGTTAATAATAATGTCCAATAAACCGCGTTTAAAATCCTTTAAAAAGTATTCAATTCATAGGTAATATGATATCGTAATTTAATACTAAACTTTTAAAATTTGAATATGTAATTTATACTGGTATAGTTTGTATGATTGTTTTAAATCAACGTTTTATTTAATTAACAAAAATGAAACTGATAGGCGTCTAGACAATTCCAATACCACAAAGAATTATTTAATTCTTGCCCAATTATCTGTTAAATTGTCATAGTAACAGGACATATACGGCGAGTAAGTAACGTTTAACCGGTTTTAATGTAAACAAGTGGTTTTTGTGGAGAGAGGTAAATGACATTGAGCTTTATGTTCGTTACGTGTGTTTGCTCTCAGAATGTATAGATAGTTGTAGGAACCTATACTTACGTACTTACTCTTACTCCTTTTGGCCCAAAGTGAGTCATGGCCTTTTTTAATGTTATGTTATAGCAGGCAAGCGGGGCATGCGGTTCACCTGATGTTAAGTGACTGACCGCAGCCCATGAACATCTGTAGCATGAAATGTCGCAGGTGCCTTGCCGGCTTGAAGGAAGGAAAGGGGATAAGGAAATGATTGATGATAGGAAGTTGGGAGAGGACTAGAACAGGACGGGTGAGGAATAGGATGGGAATACAGGCCGCCGGGCACCCGCTCACCGTACGAAACACAGTGTAATACCGCTTCACGCCGGTCTTCTGCTGGGGGGGTGGTAATTGCACCGGTGCGAGCTTGGCCCAATCGTGCAATGCTCGGCTTCCACTCTTTTTTTGCTTAAGATGTTATGCAGCAGATTACCCTCTGTCGCCTCTTACGACACCCACGGGTAGAAATGGGGTGGCGACACATGTATTCTAACCCGTCGCCACACGGGAAGCCCCCGACACAACAGCCCTCCATTCCTCTCTGTTCTGTGCTGCCACTTGCCAGTTGCAGCGCTTTAGTTCTCGCAGGTCTTCCGCTACCTTGTCGCTCCAGTGATACTTAGGTCGCCCGTCGTCGACCACGACGACGTCCCGTTTGTCGACCCAGATATGCCCTCTTTACGCCTCGATCATCCCCCATCCGTTTTTATTTATTTATTATACTTTGTTGTACACAACAATGAGAACAAACATATATAGAAAATTTAAAATTTATACAAATGTACGAAAAGGCGGTCTTATTGCTAAACAGCAATCTCTTCCAGACAACCAACTTTAGCAAGGACATGTGTGAATATAACGCGAGGCACAAAATAAAATAACAATGATAATCTTATATATAAAAATGAATCGCAAAATGTGTTGGTAAGCGCATAACTCAACAACGACTGGACCAATTTGGACAATTCTTTTTTTTTAATGTTCGTTGAAGTTCAAGCATGGTTTTTACGGCGAGAAAAATTCGAATAATTACCGGGTCCACGCGAGCGGAGCCTCGGGCGGAAAGCTAGTTAATAATATATGTGACCGAGCCACCTGAGACGATGTGCTCTATATTCCCCGATGATGTTTGGCTCGGCCACAGGGTTTTCGATATCGGCGTTTTTCCGTACCCGCCAGCTGCCATCCTCTCTTTGGACTGGGCCCAGTATTCTTGTAGGAACCTATAGGGACAAATTTTGCGTCAAAAGCCATTGGCGTATAGCAATCAGGGTCATATCATCAACGCTTGTTAAAACTAAGGTTTAATGTTAAATTACACCTTAGTTTTTTTCTGCATAGGTTTTTTATGTCATTATTGCGCTAGTTAACGTCCAGTTGGACGTTATAACTAGCAGTATGGTGTTATACAGGGTGTCCCGTAATGAGTGAAGCATCTCTTGGGGGATGATAGCTGAAGTAATTATCTATCAAAAAAACTCAATATAGGTCATACAAAAATATCATTGTTTTTGAGATATTTTGTAGTTTTTTCAAAGATGTTGACCTCGCCCAACGTTTTATATTACTGTGGTCGTAATTCTTATTTGTTTTTCATAATTTTTTTACTAAGTTTTCTTTATGAGTTGCTTTCTTGGATACATGCATTAGATATTAATATAAATATCAGACTACGGAAGAAAAAAAATATTTATTTAAAATTTAGTATAGAGTAAAATTTTGAGGTCAGATTTGATAGACTGTGGTTTAAAAAAAATGTACTACACTGAGACGGTCAGTGAACTTAAAAACTTCTGTATCTAATACCAATTTCAAAATGGTACAAAACTTATGGTTTTTCCTTATAGCAAAAAAAATATTGCAATTTTAAATCAATTTGGGACCTATTTTAAGTAGTTTTTTGATGTATTGTGTATAAATGCACAAACCTTCATGAAATTTAATGTCCACTTTTACCGTATGCCAATACAATATTCTCACATTTCTCCAATATTCTCTAATACTTATCTATGAAAATATTATTTTATAAATTTAAAATAAATCTAAAACTAAAACTATCACTTTTGTGCCAAATTTTAGCTATGGTGGCCAAATATTCAGAGACTAACCAACCTCGCGTGAGATTTCCGGGTCTATAATTATTGGTCTATCAAACTGATGATAGGTGTAGTGGGAGCTGAATTCAAATTTCCAGCTATTTCCATGGTAGAATGTGGCACATTATGAAATCAAAGGTTTACAACGGTATAGTATAATTACGGTTCTATTTAAAAAAAATTGAAAATTTATGCATTTATACAAAATATTTTACATTACAGATTATGTATTTTTAGTAATATTGACAGATAATAACATTTAATTTTATTTTTCATATTAAAAAAATGAAATTTCATACTAAGTATCATTCTGAACGTATCCTTAAGATAGGTCCCAAATTGATTTCAAATTGCAATATTTTTTTTGCTATAGAGAAAAACCATAAGTTTTATACCATTTTGAAATTGGTATTAAATACAGAAGTTTTTTAGTTCACTGTCCGTCTCAGTGTAGTACATTTTTTTTAAACCACAGACTAACAAATCTGATCTCAAAATTTTACTCTATACTAAATTTTAAATAAATATTTTTTTCTGCCGTTGTCTGATATTTATATTAATATCTAATGCATGTATCGAAGAAAGCAACTCATAAAGAAAATTTAGTAAAAAAATTATGACAAACAAATAAGAATTACGGCCACAGTAATATAAAACATTGGGCGAGGTCAACATCTTTGAAAAAACTACAAAATCCTCAATATATCAAAAACAATGATATTTCCGTATGACCTATATTGGGTTTTTTTGATAGATTATTAGCTCAGCTATCATCCTCCAAGAGATGCTTCACTCATTACGGGACACCCTGTATATTAGTGTAGATTACAAACTATTACCCACGACTCTCAAGTGTAATATAATATATTGTAGCCTTTGTATTATTCTAATGTATAACCTATTATAATTGAAATCCAAACAGCATTTTTTGTGTGAAAACAGGTAGTAAAAAACATACATACATCTTTACAAACTTTTGCATTTTAAATATTATAAGAGATTTCGCCAATCTTTCGTTAGCTATGTTTATTTGTTAGTCTGTTATGGTTAAATAGAATAGATACAATGAGATTGTCATAGTCATTTTATGTACAAAAATCTCTATAATAAAAAAGATTTAAAAAAAGCAATCTTTCGTGAACTAAAGTACATTTTCGAATGTAGAAGCTTATTTCATTTTTGTTCAAACTTCATTGAACGTTTTTTATACTAATGGCAACCTTTATAAAACCAGGCTCTTTCTAAGGATCAATGTATCAGTAAAAGTAGAGCAATATCGGCATGGTAACGAAATGTCGACGACCCGTCTGGGAATAGACAGTGTTAACCTAGAACTCTATGAATATGTATTCAGTTTATGGTAATGCTTCTGTTGTGGAAGATTTTAGTTTATTTAAATTTAGAATTTTCCAATTTGAATGTTGTTTTCCATTATTTTGGTAGTGCATGTGTGTATAAATATGTATTTTATTTTCTTTCTGGCTGTTTATGCTGGGCGTTCACATATCGTAATAGTAGGCATGGAATGCATTGTATTTAACGGATCTTTATATTCTTTATATAGAATATCGCTCAAAAGCGTCCACTGGTCCGTATCGTACGAAATGAATTTTCTATACATTTCCTGGGGTAACGGGTATTGAACGAAAAAATTGGCCAATGGGTCCTTTATATACTTATACTAGCATCTGCCCGTTGTTTCGTTCGTGTTCTATTATTAATCGCTTTCACTTAATCCACCCAATAACCTATCTGTACACAAAATTTCATCGAAATCCGTCTCGTTTATCCGTGATTGACATACAAAAACCTAAACTTATCCATTCATAATATTGGTAGGATCCATTTCTGTATGTAATAAGCCTTTTAGAAAAGATCCAAAAACAATTTTCTTATATAATGTCGGATAATGGAAGTTTGTAAATTGTTGACCGTTTTACGTACGCGGAATTGAATTTAAAACAATCCGAAAATATTTCAAGCGACCAGAAGGGAAACAGTGAACGATGACCTTTAAATTTTTTTCCTATCTCGTGACGTCAGTGTGAGACGACCCTTATTTATTCCGCGTTTAATAATATGAATATTGAAGGGTAATAAACTTTATATCAACAAACTATTAAACATATTTATTTTTATCTTTATATGCTAGTATTCTCTTCCTTGTATAATTTTTCATTTCCGGACGTATAGGGAAATAAATGTAATATTTTTTTATTTTAGGCGTTTATTGAAGTTTACGTTTATATGCAAATTTAATCTTGAATTTTAACTTAGTTATCTCCAACGGTTGAGTTTAAATTTTGCATTCATATTAACTTCATGCACATTGCACTTGTTATCTTACTTATCATATTTGTTAAATAATATACTTTTTTAATAGATTTTAAACGCGGTTTGTTATACGTTATTATTAACCCGACATTTCGAGCGCATTGACAGCGAGCGTGGTCTGTGGTGACACGTTGTAAAATGATGTACGAGATATGATAAACCGCGTTTAAAATCCTTTAAAAAGTATTTTAATAAAAGTCGATATTTTTTCTAGAAAAATCCGTTGTATAAAGTAATGTATGTAACTCTACCGTATCATAATTGTCGAGGTGATACGTGCTTGTTATAGTTTTATATTCATTTATGTTTTGGTAATTTCTGATAATACAACAACAACAACAACAAAAATAAACATTTTTATAATTTTCATAGTCAGCTGCGTTAAATTCAAAAAAATATCTTTCATTATGCATTTCTCGTAAAAACTACGTTTAATATTATAAAGTAGGGTAGTCGGTAAGTCGTATTCTCAGCTGTAAGAACAAGGAGGGTTGCGTCAAGGTGCGCTCTAGTTTGCAAGCTACGCCGGTAATTGGGGCGCACTTTGAGTAATCATTTATTAACGGTTTGTACTGACAAAATACGAGAATCTGATATTAACCGACCTTTAAAAAAGGAGGAGGTTCTCAATTCGACTGCATTTTTATGTATATTACCGCATATCTACGGCCTTTATGGATCGATTTGAAAATTTTTGCATTCGAAAGAGTAGTGTGTAGTATGGACACATAGAAATTTGGTTCAAGTCTGATCATCCATGTGGAAGATATTCTAGGGAACTCCTTGAAAATCAACAGAATAAGCTCTGCGGTTAAGGTTAATAATGATGTATAAGTATACTAACTTAATTGTGACTAGATTATATGATAACCCTACCTAGGACAATCAAAATGGAAAAATAATAACTTTTTGCCTTTTGGGCATAGAGCGGACGTCCTCACTCTAAAAAGTAGAAAATAACTTTTATTTTATCTTTGTTGAAATCAATACAAAGTCGGTGCCTTTATCTATTTTCAATTGAACAAGATTTTGCACCAACTTTGTATAGATTAGTAAGTATTATTTTGTTAATTACAAAAGATTACTTTAACAATGATTTTGCCAAAACTTACCATCAGATTGAATCGAAACTTTTATAGATATTACAAATTTAAACATCGACTAGAAATAGAAAATAATGTAATTAATTAATATAATAAAACTAATTTATGCAAAATTGCATAACGATGTTACTTAAGATGTTATAAGTCATAATCGAGCGAAACTAGCTCGTTAAGGAATAATACAATCGTAATTATTAGCATAATTAATTGTCTCTAATAATCTCTAATGGACACACTTCTGTTTTTCTAAGGAATAATTTAAATGTAAACATATTGTTATATAATGAAGGCCATACACGTTAGGGTTTTTGTATGGTTTTACCCTAACATGCAAAAGGCAAACCCTAGCGTGTATGTCATATAACTGTACAGGCTATTCGCAAATGCGAATTCGATCGGAAAGTATCGAAAATCGGGACAAGATTCATACAATTTTCGACTCGAATTTGTGAATCGGAATCCCTCCATAGTATGAAACTCGGTTATACCTGTCGTTATACATCCAAGTTAAAACATTTTTACAAACCCTAACGTGTATGGTTACCATAACATGTAACTTCAGATGCAAACTCATTACATGGTCAATGATTAATTTGTATATGTTTTTATTTCACACTAACTGTTCCTCGCGGCTTCTCTCATCATAATGTATATAGCCTGTGTTACTCGTGGATGAAGTAGACTTCGAATGGAGAAAGAATTTTTAAAATCGGTCCAGTAGTTTTTGAGCGTATACATTACAAACATATTTTTTACTCTAACTTTTTAAAATTAAATAATGTAGATAATAAATGAAACTATACTATATATCGGAGCACTGCATCAAAGGGTGACCCGCTTCCCTGGATGCGCATGTGGGTCAGCCAGCACTGCCAGGTGCACGCAATGGTATTGCTTCAAAATGTATCGTATCTTACATATAAGTGGGTGAACTGAGACCTCGATAGGTTTCTTCAAAAAGATATTCAAGGTGTATTTTTAACTCACAAATCGTGGCGAATTCGAAACTTCAATCTACCCTTTCGTTCGAAGTATTTTCTATCTTTGTACTGTAGTAGTAATGTAATTGTGTAGAGGAATTAGGCTCATATGTTTGTTTAAGAATTACTATGCATAATGTACAAAGGAAACGTATACAACAAAAGCTTTTTACACTCGTTAAAAATAAAATCGTTCAAATGACTCGATATTCTAAACACAAAACACCGCGTATTCGAAATTTAAAGAGCAGCATAGTTAATCGAATTCTAACCTATCTCTCGATTCCGAACATTACCTATCTCTATTTATCGATAGATATAAATAAATAAATATTCTTGGACATTTAACACAACGCCATCTAGTCCCATCGCTTTTACTATGTAAACTAAATACTACTAGTCACAAACTAAGCAAAGCTTGTAGTATGGAAACTGGTCGTCAAATATCTATTAGTGTATGAATTGTAGTGCATCAGTGGGTGATCCATTTCCCTGACGTGGATATGGGTCACCGCAGCTGCCAGGTGCATGCCCCTGCATCTCTCGATTCCTAACATTACCTTTATCTATCTCTGTATCTATCAATAGATGTAAGTAAATATTCCCGGACATTTAACACGACGCCATCTAGTCCCAAACTAAGCAAAGCTTGTAGTATTGAAACTGGTCGTGAAATATCTATTAGTGTATGAATTTGTAGTGCATCATTGGGTGACCCATTTCCCTGCCGTGGATATGGGTCATCGCAGCTGCCGGGTGCATCTCTCGATTCCATACATTACCTATACCTATCTCTGTAATAAATAAATATTCCTAGACCTTTAATACAACTCCATCTAGTCCCAAACTAAGCAAAGCTTGTAGTATGGAAACTGATCGTTAAATATCTATTAGTGTATGAATTGTAGTGCATCAGTGGGTGACCCATTTCCCTGTCGTGGATATGGGTCATCGCAGCTGCCAGGTGCATGCAAGGGCACTTGTTTGTAAATTTAATTCGCATCGATTTTGTTAGGTGGCCTAGAATTGGCGATTGGAACGCTCGTGTTTGGTTTTACTGTTATTTAGTTCTAGGTTTCGGTTAGCTGAGATTACAGATAATAATATATAAAGAGGTTATTGTATTTCAGTACGTCAAAATGGATTAGCATGTTTATTGTGTATAGGATAAAAGTAACAAATATATTTTCAGTGGTTTTAGGAAAACATTTAGAATACATAATAACTTAATTCTCTGTCAATGTTTAGAGGTTGTTAATTTAGTATTACTCCAGTCTGATATCCACATCAATTCCTCTCTTGTTCTTCCCTTTCTATTACATCCTTATCTCCTCCATTTTCTCTGGCTATAAAAACACTTGAAGAATCGCCATTTCCCAAAAATATTGCACTTAAATCTTATAGAAAATTTAAACCTTTTTATAATAATTGCGCAATGCAAAAACCCACTTCTAATTATAACCACACAAGTACAATATTTCTATATAAAATATTATGGTCAGAAGTGTACATTGAATAATAAATTACATTAATTCTTGTCCTTGGATTTCTTCATATTCTTTTATCATTTTATATCTGTAATGAAAATTAAAACCGTTATTCTATAGATTTTTACATCGAGTTAACTAGAGTTGCAGATTTGAAATTAATTTAAGTCATATTTTTTTGAATTAAAACAATATATGGGAAGAAGCGAAATGAAACATGCCTATCGGTGACACTAAACTGGTTAAAAAAAAAATAATAATCTCATCCTAGCCTTCGGCCGTTTGGCCTTTCAACTGGTGAGAATATAAGTAATCCTGGTATGAAAGATTTGTTACTAAACACTGCCGTAAGGGGGTACTTTGACCCATAATAATCTATACTAATATTATAAAGCTGAAGAGTTTGTTTGTTTGTTTGTTTGAACGCGCTAATCTCAGAAACTACTGGTCCGATTTGAAAAATTCTTTTAGTGTTAGATAGCCCATTTATCGAGAAAGGCTATAGGCTATATATCATCCCGATATTCCAACGGGAGCGAAGCCTTGGTGCGCAGCTAGTAAGACATAATAATGTTCAATA
The DNA here is from genome assembly GCA_001586405.1 of Phoebis sennae. Taxonomy (NCBI): domain Eukaryota; kingdom Metazoa; phylum Arthropoda; class Insecta; order Lepidoptera; family Pieridae; genus Phoebis; species Phoebis sennae. The sequence continues at coordinate 19,310 of LQNK01002404.1, read as the reverse complement.
TATAATAATGGTATATGGCTTCTAATTGGATATGATTATCCAGCCTTGAATCATATTTTACTTATTTTTAGTTTATTCAAATGAAGTAATTAACAGGACATTTAATTTAAGAAAACTAAAAATATAAATCTGGTCTGTAATATTATTCTTATTACAAGGAAATACTTAAGTTGAATCAGAGTTAAATACAATTTAAAAATAGCTTCATTTTGTTGACTTTTAATAATATTTTTGAAATAAAACTCCATGAAAATTACAGTAAGCAAGCATTTTTAAAAAAACTACAAAACGCCATCATTTCTCAGATGATATTTAAAGCAGGTAGTTTTAATTTAAAATTTTAAAATGTCTTCATAAGATTAAAAAGAAGTGGAGTGGCCATTGTACGTCAATTTATCTTGACCTTTCATTTTCGCGCACTATTCATGGAAAAATCGCAGAGTCGAGACGACTTTTTCTATTATTGTGAAAGAATTGTTCAGAAACTGTACGGTCAGCAAACAGAAAATTTAACTGTTTCATTTGAATGTCTAAAGTTGCTTTATTGTAAGTTTTCAGTTATGTAATGGTTGATCATTTGTGTATTTAATGGTGTATTTATAAGATGCTTTATCTACTTAAAAAGGTAGAGTTTGAGACACTGCATTTTTCATGTGAATGATTATTTTGTATCTTTGGAAATTTAAGTCCTTTGCGCTTTTGAATATTTTTTTAGTATTCCCATTCATTCGATTCGGCCACTGAATTTTCAACAAATCAAGAGCCTACTCTTGCGTCGTTGAAAATTTGTTTACATGCTTAAACATGGTTATTGGTAACTCGACGTATTCCTTACAGAAGGTGATAGAGGGCCTTAAATGCTATAGAATAAGCCACATTTATGCTACGCAAAAATGTGTAGTTTTTGAGATATTCGAATTTTAAATTTTTGTAACCCTATAGTTTAGATTTTTTGAACTTTGTTTCTCAAGAACATTATACATAACTATTTTGTCAAAATTAGAAAAATGCTAAGATTGCGTTAAGATTGCGTTTTCAAACGCAGAGAGAATAACACCGTAAAAAAATTAGTATGATTTTTAAATGTGGGATTTTTTATTGTGACTTCGTTTCTTGTCACATAGTTACGTTGCTGACTGTACGTACGGCGTCTCGGAGTTTAATTAAATTTTTCTTAAATCAAAGTTGAACGGTTGCGTCCAATTTGTTGTTTTACCGTTTACGTGACGTTCATAAGTTTCCTATTGAGCTTGTTGTTTGCGTAATAGCAGTTCGGGAATGTTTTGAGTGGTTTTTATTTTTGATATTTTTATTAATATAACGTTGAAGAGAGAGTTCTGTTACTGAGAGATGTAAAGGAGAAATCTGAACAATCATTATATTGATGTAAGTGTGATTCCTCTTAATTACAATCTGGATCTATTCAAGGCGAGAGTGAATGGGTTTTTTACAGGTAGGTATGATGCCACCTAGACCACGGTACTACTTACCATCAGGTGGACTCGTGGTCAAACACCTCCCTGTCATTCATAAAAAAGTAGGACAAATTACATAAATAAAATTTTAGTAAAATTTTAAAAACAGTTGAATATAATTTTTTTTAAGGCACCGAGAAGGAAAGCAATTAAAATTTAAAACAATACCTTTAACTGATGTAATGACTCTTGTCGAACCATGCTCTATTTTCTCATCAAATTAATTTCAACCGACTTTCAAATATTCTATTTTTAATAATCGCAATAAAAAATCGATCCCAAAATACGTATAATTTCTCTAAAGCCTACAAAAAAATTATAATATTTTAAATACATTTATATATGAAAGGAAAAATTAAAACTCCGTAACGGGCGATTTTCTCATTAATATGCACTAACTGGCCTTCAAATTAAAACAATTACAAATATTCCACTAATTAATTTAGTTTCAAGCCAGTTGTCAAGTTATCTCAACTATTTCACTATGTATTTTTTACCCGTTAGGGCTGCCAATTGCTAGATTTTTACGCCTAAGCGATGTATTTTTTAAATTATGTTTATAAATTTGATCACATGTTTTTCTTTCTTCTTTCTTAAATAAATAATAACTTAGTTTCAATAAATAGTCCTTTTTAGTTTGGTTCTTACGTCACTTGGATTATAAATGAAAAATTCTAAAATTAATATCACGTCTTCACACTCCTCGTCTTTACCAAAAATATCGTTAATCTATAGATTCCCTCTAGAAAACGATCAATTGTTTTAACAATCGCAGCTACTATAATCGCAATAAAAGTTTAAAACTGTCCGGTGACAACCCTTCTACTAAGTAATTTTAATTAAAATAATCGTGTGGGTATGTTTATGTATAGATTCCTCTAGAAAACGATCAATCGTTTTAACAATGGAAGCCACTATAATCGCAATAAAAGTTTAAAACTGTTCGTTGACAACCCTATCTTTAAGTTATTTTAATTAAAATAATCCTCGCAAATATCTACCGTGTACAATTCGCATTATGATAAATAATTTGAATAACGTATAACGTGCGCCTACTTTCTCGGTGAGCTTGTAAATGTGGTTATTTATTTAAATGTAAGCTTTTCGTGTGTGCTAATTTCATGAGTAATGGCTTTTAAGTAAATAACTTTAAAGCGAATAGATAATTGCGATCTTATGGAACAGTTAAATGATTTGACAAAATTTGTTTATGTATCTTGGTTAGTTGAGATATTTACCCGTTTGGCGACGGGTTTTAAATTATAATACGTGTCTCTCCATTCGTACCCATGGGTGTCTTAAGAAGCGACAGAGGGTAATACTGCTGCATAACATCTTCAGCAATAAAAGAGTGGGAGCCGAGCATTGGGCGATTGGGCCAAGCTCGCACCGGTGTAATTATCCCAGCAGAAGATCGGCGTGAAGAAGTATTTCACTTTGTTTCGTACGGTGAGCTGGGGCCCGGAGGCATGTAGTCCCATCCCATTCCTCTCCCATCATGTTTAACTCCTCTCCCAATTTTTCATAATTAATCCTCCACATATCCCCTCACTTTCCTTCAAGCCGGCAAGGCGTCTGTGACACCTAATAAGTACATGTGATACCTGTATAGTGACGAACCGCAGCCCATGAACATCTCCAACAAAAACTTTCGATCTATAGGGCCCCATTATAACCAAAGAGTTTAAATTAATAATGACTGTATTAATATCATGTCGGCCTTTGAAAAACATAAATTCCTTAAAAGTCGCGCCGTCATTCATAATATTAATTACACACATCCATTGATCTTGTAATTTTGACAACTATATACGTAATGACTCGCAAATTTTAACATCTTTCATTAAAACAATTCAACGAAGGGCACGTTAACGGTTTCAAAAGAGGTTTAAATATAGAGTATGAATGGGAACAGAGTGTACAATGCAAGTAGTTCTTTGTGTTAAGCGTCGATTGATAAATGATACTTCTAATAAAGTATATACACTAGTGACTACTCCATAGTTTATGAATAGTTGATAGTTTGTAGTTGTATGGTTACAAACTAGCAACTCTTACAACTGTTTTCACTTTGCCCCCGTTTAGATGTATCTTATGCGGAGACTAGCCCCTTGCAAGATATAAGTAGTATTTTTTTAATTATTCTTACTGGATATGAAAGATGATTTTTTTTTCTTTCACATGAAGGTTATTTAAGAAAATACTTTTTAATATGTATGTTCTTAGTCAGCCAGATCACCGGATAATAGTAATTCTTTTGTAACTAAATGTTAAGATAGCAATTGCTGATTTTAGAATACAACAGAATAGAAACCATTTATTCATATACACACAAAGGAAGATAAAAGATAATATAATTTAAAAAAGAAATAGATAGCAGTGTGGCTTTGAAAGGGCAATTGCTCAGCATATGCTGCTTTTAAGTCAGTCGCAGCGCTGATTTTCAGCAAATCGCAAACCCGTACAGTTAAAACCTAACCGCTCTATACAGTTTTACACTCTTTATGGTATAAATGATTATTAAGATTAAATGTCAAGATAATTTCGTTAATTTCCACGTAAAACAGTGGTCAAGGCGTTTGTTTGCGCTTTTTGTCTTGTTAACTCATCAAATTATTAACGCGGTTTTAATGGTGTGTTTATTTACTGGTATGTATGTAATTGTCCATTTTTAAGGCGGTAATATTTAAAATTGATATTAAAGCCAAGCGTATATATCGTAGAATGGTGCATATAAAATGGAAGGACAAAATCTCCAATGTTCTGAAACGTATGAAGAAAAAGGTTGAGCTTGTCCGCATTACGGCCGTTTTCAATATTCTATCTATCCCTTGTTTTGCTTACTAAAATCAGGCAAATCTATCTATTTGCACTTACTTTGATTTCAATACGCTGTCAACGGATAGTCTTTGTATGACTTTTGACAATCAAATGTCATTTAAACTGAGATTGCAATCTATCCATAATCTTTGATTGATACATTATTGAAAACGGCCGTTAGTAGACAAAGAAAAGTTACATACCTCGAGTAGCCTTAAGAGATACCTAATATAGATTTCTCCGTAAGTACATGTAAAAAAAGTAATATAAAAAAAAATGTTTACTTGATAAAGCATACAATATTCTCTTTGTTACAAAAGTTTCTTAAGCTAGTTAACATAGAATATTTATAATATTTATAAATGTGAAAAAATATTTCGAGGATTCCATTTAATGAATTGTCATCATAATTCATATTTCTAAACCGTTCAGAATATTAGGTATATTCATATAGATATAGTTGCAAAATAAAAACCTTGGTGTAATTGGCTCGTTAGAAATTCGTTTAGTTATGAAAGTTTTCACTAATTTCAATGTCAGTATGGAGCCGTTTGCTTAATTTGCATACATGTATGTTGAAAGTTATTTTGTTGTGGTTTAAATGACGTGGTCGTTTATCTTCGAGAAAATGCGATTGGTTATATATTTTTTTAGGTTTATTTTTTACATCTGTCGTGGATTGTATGCGAATGTTAGTATATTTTTTTAGGCTTTTTTAGGTTTGTCGTTGGACCCTTTTCTAGAGAAATGAAATGTAAAAATAAATTGCAATAAAAAAAATTAGATAATTAAAGGAGAAACAAAAGAGACGCCTCTGATAATGCTGCTATGAACGTTAATGTCATTTTCACATTTTATACGATTTCCACAAGGGGAGTGAAGCGAGTCAAGAATCAACATATTGGATACCACACGTAAAGAAAAAATCTGAATATTGTTTATTATGAATAGAAAAAAATACTAAAATTTTAATTTTATAAATGCTCCCAGAGAGAAACGAAAATTTTTCTCAATAATACAAAAAATTAAACTTTTTGCGCATTTTAGTACTATAATATAAATTGCGATGTTCAAGGTTGTACCTATTACTAGAGAAAAAGAGAAATTATATCCTACAATTAAATACTTATCTATTCATTGGTATAAATGCCAGCAGCTACGGAACAAAATTGTCGCTTTCAATGCACCATTCATAGTGTTCCTTTCACGAGAATATTTAAGGGATAAACCTAGATTAAGACTTACGTATAAACTTGCTAGATAATTTTATTTCTACCTATATTATAAGTGAGATTTATTTTTATAGAAATATGGTTTGTACACGTTTATGTACCTTCGAAATCGATAAAATTCTTATCAAACGCTAGCTGAGATCCGCGGTCTCACCCGCGTATATATACGGTTCCTGTAGGATTTTCGGTATAAAAACTATCCTATTTTATTCCTGGGGTTTCAAATAACCTCTGTATAAAATTAGGCTGTAGTTTCGGAGCCTATACAATAAAAACAAACAACCAAACAAACAAATATTTCCTCTATATGTATAATAGAAGTATAGATAAGATTATGAATTATGATCAAAAGCTACCCTTGATTTTTATCTAAAATACGAGA
>LQNK01002404.1:0-12308 GCA_001586405.1 Phoebis sennae | reverse complement strand
GATAAAATTCTTATCCTCTTTATAATATTAGCATAGACAAGATTATGAATTATGATCAAAAGCAAATCAACCCTTGATTTTTTTCTAAAAACGAGATCATATTTCTAACATTTAAATCGGTTTGCAGGTCACATGATACCTAACACGAAAAATAAAGAAAGTTAAAAGAATTTGTTTAATTAGAATTGATGAAAGAAGTATCTCGTGTAAATCCTTACAACGAGATATATTGCACGGCGTGGCCATTAAGGAAGGTATGCATTGCGAATGGCCACAGTATGGTAATTTGTAACATAAACGCGCTGTAACAATCACTAGGTCTCCATAAATCCACTCAGTGTGTCGTTTAGAGCCATGTATATGCCGTGTACACCATGCTTTATGTTTTTTGATTTACTTTTTTTATGAAATGGCCACAGTAATAACTTATGTGATAGAAACTAAGAAAGAGAGAAAGAAAGAAAAAGACATTTTTAAAGCAGTACAGGTAAACACATATTATAAAAAAAGGAACAAACCAAAATTACAAATAAAAAAAGAGATGTATACTGTATTACAGAAAGAAAAACAAAAATGTATATAACAATTAATTTGTGTCTCACAGTACCGCCGAATAGGATCTATCCGAATAGTTCAGCCACAGATAATATAATACTATAATACTATACTAGGTTCAGCATAAGCCTGAACTGGACGCATAAGACTTGACAATATTATTTATGTGGGAGTTTGGATGTTTGCCAGTCGATCACGCAAAAAACACTATAATAACTTTATTAAAACTAACAGAGCTTAACATATATACTTATGTGATGGAAGCTAGGACTTAACAATATTATAAATGTGAAATTTTTAGAATTTTATAAAAAGGATTCCGAAAATTTTATTTCAGGACTTGACGAAATTTCAAATTTGTAAGAATATTTTATAACATGTTTACAATTCCATTTAAATATTTATAAATATCCTTCGTATGCGAAATATTTATTCAAACTGATTAAACACTTTACATAAAAATTCCTCGATCGATACAGTGTACATAATGTGTTCGTGACAAAATGTACAATTGACAACAATGTGTTGGCGTCGCATCACACCGATGTGTTACTTTATTTTATAAAGTACTAGACGTGCCCCTTGGCTTCACTCGCGTATATAATCCGTTATCGTGGGATTTTTCGTATAAAAACTATTCAATGTCTTTTGTCGGATCTCAAAGTATTTTTCTACACAATTTCATGTTGTGTCTTATGTTTTTCTTAAGTGGTTTCGATAAACATAAAAGACAGATAGATAAACAGAGTTACTTAGGCATTTATAGTATTTGTAGGATGTACTCTACTCTACTTACCTATCCTACGAATGTTATAAATGCGAAAGTTTGCGATGATGTATGTATGTATGTTTGTTACTCTTACACGCAAAAACTACGTATAGTTTAGGGTTTAGGAGAACTTATACTGGCAACTTTGAACCCTGGAGTTGCAACGGGATCAGAAGTGAAACCGCGGGGCGCAGCTAGTTGCAAATAAAATTAACATTCCTTGTAAAGGCTATTACTTAAATCGACATAGAATTTATCTTCGTATTATGCCACAGTATTTATACAATATTCTACATACCTGAATAATAAATTCTTCAATGGCCTGCTGGCATTCATACTAACAAAGACTTTATTTATTACATCGTGGGATAGTATAGAATAACTCGTTATAAATTAACCTTGGTCAAGGAAGAAATCACTTACACGATTCATTTAAAAATAAGTTATAGAAGAAAATTGCAATTGAAATTTTATCGCTCCCAGTGATTTGATAAAACCTTATATTCTATACACTTTGTAGCAACTTCAATTAAAATAAAATCAATCTAAAGAATACCCTTTGATAATGTCATCCGACTTTCAAATGAATTAGTGCCTTCCTAGAATATATATATTTTTACTTGGGTTATTTGCTAAAACAAATTGTATTAGTCTAGCCCAGGGCTGCCGAACCAATGGCGCGCTTGTTATAAAGTCATGCGGTTTAATATTTTGGACACCTCAGCTATCGCGAAATACATTCACTAAGAAAAAAGTGTAAAGTAAGTATTTTATCACGTTCGAACGCGAGATATGTTACACCTTCTTCCGATAGAGAATAGCGTAGTTGAAAAATCTCTTCAGTCGTTCCCTCATAGTTAGGGATCGTGACCTCTTGTAGCCACTTCAATGGAATTTCTCCTGTCACGGTCTAATGGAGTGCAATGTTTACGGGCATCTCGAGCTGTTTATACCTGGTCTGTGCATCGGTTTCGACTTCGGTCTCTTGGTCTGTTGTCTTTCACATAGCAAGTAATAATTAAGTTTTCCAAGTAATCAGCATTTCTGCCTGCAATGTGACAGAAGTAGGAGAGACGAGTTGAAAACATAGCATAATTATTTCTATAATTTTTACTTTTTCAATACTGCCATAGTCAAATTTTTTGCTAGCACGATTATTATCATACTGAAGATTTTTTGAAATAAAAGTGGCACATTAATGAGTAAAGGTTCGTCTACCCTGATCTTTATTTCCTTTGGCCGATAGTTTTAAAAACGGTACACCGCACGCGATGGGCTGGGTCAGAGACAATTTACGGTGTACGTGTTCATTGAATTTAATAGAGTGAAATTAATTTCCCTTTGTGTTTTTGTTTAGGAAGGGAGAAATAACGTATTTGCTATCAAAGAAAATATATAAATATATAATTTGGTTTAAATTCTTGTCTACTATTATTTAGTTTGAAAGGTTCTGAATAAGAATTAGATACATGTTAGTGAACTTCTTGTATCCAAGACTAAGAACCTCCTGGATTTCCGCGTACAAAAGGAAATTAGGTTTTAAGGTTCTAAAACTATTAGAACGAATTTTTTTTACATCCTATATATTAACACTGATGAAAATAAACTTTTTGCGTTTATTTTAAAAAAAGAAGATAAAGCGTCAATGAAGACGTAGGGCGCAGAAAGTGATTTTTTTGTTTTCGGTGTGAGTGTCGGCCATATAGACAAAGTGTTGTTATGTCCACAACAGCGTGCACTAGATAAACTTTATGTTTGACCACCACCAAGGACGAGTTTAATCGCCTCTTATGTACATTTGCTTGACTGCGCTAACGTGATCATCCTGTATAATAGCGAATTATATCATTATGGACTATACATATAGTAGACTTGGACACGTTTGTACCACGTGGTTATCGCTTATTTAAGTGAGCGTAGACTGATCATTTGTAATAGGGTATGCCACTCTTGAAAAATGTAGCGTTAAAGATTTAATACACAAAAATTAGAGAATAAAAGCCAGATGGAGTGTTCCGAAGACTGGAGTGACGCTAAATACACGTACGTACACGTGAATGTGTGAGTGAATTTAGAAAATTACAAAGCCCTCGTGACGTGTTGTGTCAAACTAGACGAACATTTTTGTATTTGCTTTTGAAATTTTATATGCTTTTCGGCGTCACTGCCTTTTATTAATCTGTGTTAATACATATTGCTATAGAGTGCTATAGATTAGAAGCTCTTCTCTATAAGGCTCCCTCTACACATAATTTATCCTCAAATACAAAAGATTTCCGAGCGAAATCTCGGACAAAATATAAGTAAATCTCTAATTCTTTAATATTTTCCCAGCACTGTCAACATCCATTGTTAAGGTGACGTCAGCTAGCATGACCAGTGTATACGGATTGCTTTCATTACGCCTCATTATTGCCACTTATGTTTCATTAGTGATTATGGGATGTCGCAGTTCAAACAAACTGGTTTGATTTGCTTTTTTTTTGTTTATACATACCGCAATAAAGAAATGTTTGACCATCGTTTCACCTGGTGGAAAGTGATAACTTGGTCGAGGATGGAACACACTTCTTTATGTAATGCCTTTTCACATTGACCAGATCATATTTGCTTGGAAAGACAGAAGCCGGAAGATATTGCTTAGTAAAATATTTTGTCATCATTAGTTTAAATCTCTTATTTATTATTTTAAGGATCACCAACATGACATACACTGTAAAATGATGCAAGTTTTGTGAAATTACAATTACAGTCTTTGTTCTATCACAATTAGGCGATCACTACTAAATTAAATTAAAAATTAGATCCCAAAAACACATTGTGCATCTAATACAAATAAATGTGAATATAATAATTATTTTTTAATTTTGACATAGGAAAATCTTATTTATGTAGAGATATACAATTATGAAGTAAAGGTTCTATAGAAAGTAATTCTTTTTTAAATTTATGTACCGTATCTGAGAAAATACCAATTATATCAATTATAGTAAAATTTTCTAAATCAATTCCAATGCAGTCAGCACCCATTGTTATTGTGACATCAGCTAGCATGACCGGTGCAGTCAAACGAATTACTTACATTACCCCTGATTGTCGTTCATCTTTCCTCAGTGCGTATGAGATGTAGAAGTTCAAACAGACTGGTTTCATTTGATTAGTAAAATCTATTATATTATATAAGTTTGTTGAGTTTAAATCTTTTATTTTTCAGGAGAATATTATAGTAAAATTTTCTAAATCAGTTCCAGCGCAGTCTGCATCCATTGTTATTGTGACATCAGCTAGCGTGCAGTCAAACGAATTGCTTACTTTACTCCTGATTGCCACTCATCTTTCATTAGATTGGTCTGATTTGGTTTGAAAAGGCCCATCTTTCACGAGCTTAACCAAAATCATCAGTTTTCTCTAAATCGGTTCGACGCAGTCAAAATTCATTGTCATTGTATGGTGATGTCAATTAACGTGTCTGGTGCAGTCGGTAAATAGATTGCTTCCATTATGCCTCATTATTGCCACTTATACTTGATTAGCCTATCAGGTGATGTCGTAGTTCGTCCGATAGTTTGAAGATTTGTTCTTTTGGTCTTTACAAGGAAGATTATGCAAAGGTTTATATATCTTCAACAAGCTTCTTCAATTTTAAATGGACCCTTTATTTAAGGTGGCAAATAATATGGGTGCATTCTTGTTGGAACCGGTTATCGCAAAAAACGGTATCAAACGGTATCGAGAAATGGGTGGATCGCGTTCAAGAAGAATATTAAATAAATGAGAAATAAAATAACGAATAAAAACCTATTATTTTAATATGTTATCATAGTAGAGATGAAATCTCAAACGATGCTGTAAAGAGCTAACAATATCCCTCGAGAAAAATTAAAAGTCGACATTCATGTTTAAAGTGCCACTCTGAATTTCACTAAACCGATTTAAAAACATTGCCGAAGCAAATTCTGAAAGTTTCAACTATGTCTTTTGTAAAAGTAATGCTCGGCAGAGCTTGAAATTAAAAATAGTGTATTTAGTATCGACTTTGTATTACGGAATCTGTTCAATTGTAATGTTACATTGTTTGTCTTATTGTTATTTAAGTTCTACTCGACATGTACACAAATATCACAAAGGTGGGGGGAGGTTGAAGTAACTTATGGGTAGTATTTTCGCGAGTATCTTCCATATTAAATAAAATACTGTTTAAAGGATTTTAAACGCGGTTTATTATACAGTGCAAGAAACGTCGGATTAATAATGATGTATAATAAACCGCGTTTAAAATCCTTTAAAAAGTTTCTTATATAATGTCACGTGCATTTATTTATTAGTTTAGTGGATGGTGGTGGTTTAGGCGTGAAGAAGAGACAGACATACAGAGCTACTTTCGCATTTATATTAGTAAGGATATTAGTATAGATAATAATTCGTATGACAACATTACGATGGCAACTGAAGATTACAGCTGATCTTTCTCAAAACAAACACGTGACGTAGCACGTGCAATTGATGCGAATTATTATAAATGGCATGTACTTTTGTACCTAATGTGTATGATAAGTACATCGGCGGTAAGTTTCCACGGTGTATGTCATTTTCAGTGGTCTCTAGAATAGTAAAATGATGGTTATCAGTAACTCATGTGATTATAAATAAATAAATATTTCTGAACATTTAACACAACGCCACCTAGTCCCAAACTAAGCAAAGTTTGTTCCATGGAAACTAGGTAACTGATAGACATACTTAAACATACTTAATTTTTTGTATTGCAATAGTTCAGACAAAAAATGTCGATTTTGAATTGTGCACTTTTTTCATGCCTTTTTGAGACGTTGATTGTGTTTATTATTTATATTAGGGTGGTATTAAAATAAGCCAAATGTACTAGTATAATGTCATGGTAATTCATTCATCTCACATAGGAAATGGAATATTTTTTATCACAACAAGCGATATACCAGTTACGACCGATGCCTACCTCGAATTATATTTACATATATCCACGAAACTGCGAACTAATTACTGCGACTGGCGATAAATAGAAAATGTTTCCATCGCAATTTATTAACGGTCAATTACTGTGATTACAAAGTAATTTGAAACGTATTTAAATTAACTTTGTATAGGTATATGTGCGTTAATCAAGTTTTTGGTATGTATGTATTTGGTTATGTGGAATTCCCATTAAGGATTAAATACATCTTCAAGTTCGCTTGTATTAAATTCGGGATTTATAGATCAACTAGCTGAGCTCCGCGGTTTTACCCGCGTATATATTATGTTCCTATAGGATTTTCGGGATGAAAACTATCATATCCTATGTCCTTCCTTGGATTGAATCTGTACAAAATTTCATCCAAATCGGTCCTGTAGTTTCGAAGCCTATTCAATACAAACAAACAAACAAATTTATCCGATTTATAATATCAGTATATATTAAATGTTATGTATTAATTATCATCAAAATCCGTTCAGTAGTTGTATTATTAACACACAAACAAAAATTTTCAAATTTATAATATTATGGTAGAAGAAATTCAATTGTCAAAATTCTGCCTAATCATGAAGAATTGTCACTAAAGTAAGGTAAGTAAAAGTTAGTTTGCCAGTACATTTATGACAGGGCTGACAATGATACGCAAATTGAGAATTTTGTAAATAATGACTTCAATTTTAAGGAAAATTTATATACGAGCGAAGTTTCGAGGTGCCATTAATGATTGCCCTGTTAAGGTTTTAGTTGAAAAGAGAAAAATTGAGTTCTTTAAATTATGAAGTCGTATTTTTCTGAGAAAATATTCAACATATTTGTCGTCATTTCATTATACTTTTTTTTTCAAATTTGCAAATAGCAAGTATGAAATTCCAAAATTAGTTACTCTTTAACGCAAATCTTTTGATATGGGTATAATTATTATCGACTGCTTTTATTTCTACTAATATTATAAATGCGAAAGTTTATAAGCAGGTATGTTTGTTACTCTTTTATGCAATAACTACTAGACTGAATTTGGAATATTTACCGATATTGACTGGGTTCGGAATATTTATAGCATACAGACTGAAGACACAAGGTACGCGGGTAAAACCGGGGGCGGGCTAGTAGTGTATAATAGTTAATGGAGGTAGTCGGACTTACTCAATCTAAGACGATACTACGAATTGTATCCTATATTTATGCATCATAAAAACACAATGTTTAAGAGAATACTGTTATTAATAATCATTTAAAGTGATAAAAATATATGTAATTATCAAACGGATGCAAACTATATTTCATATCTACTTCATTGTACGTAAGAAACGTTGTGGTCACGATTAGAACAAAAATTTCACGATTTTACAAATGATTTACAAAAATTTCACGATTTTTTTTTTGTTTTGTGTTTGTTCCTACACTCTTAAGGATGTATACAAAATTGTAATCCAGTTTCCGTGCACGCGAATTCCGATGAAAATTAAAATTTTAGATAACAATTACGTTTATCTTAACAATGTTATTGATACCACACGTTTACTACCATAATATTAAATAATTATTGAAAGAAAGAAAGAAAGAAAAAAAATATTTACTTAATATGAAAGTACAAAAAAATAAAATAAAAAATATTCACATAACAGCTATACAAGTAGATAAGTATAAAAAAAACTTAAAACATCATTTATCCTATTTTACTATGGTCCGGCAATACCCACAAAGTTAGTTCCTTAACTTACTTACTTTGAGGGTACTAGCGCACCATAGTAAAATAAGGATATTGTGTTAATATTGTTATCAAAATTCACATTTTATAAAAAGTTCAAAGACTGAAAACATTCAATAGGAATTAATTGTATTTAACAGTTTAAATTTAAACTTAATTTAATTCGATATTAAATGGCCACACGAAGTGTATCGAGTACCAGGGGAGCATAACAAAGGCTGCGGTTACTGCAACCGGTACGTGCACACATTCGTATTCGAACCGCACACGACTTCGACGAATTACGTCAAACGCTTTATTTAGCCTTACATGTAGTTCAAACGTGCACGCGAATAACTTGCCGAACAACTCCTACGCGGTCGTGTCGCCCTGGTACTTCGAGAAACGGCAAGGATTCGTAAGAGCCTTAAGGACTTGTTTGTTTAAATAAAATAAAAAGTTGTTTTTATGTCAAAGCTTTGTCGAAAAGTTCTGTTATTACTATGCAAATTATTATGTTATAAATAATATTGAATATTTCAATTTTTGAAAAGAGCAACTACTTGAGTTTCTTGCCAGTTCTTCTCGGCAGATACTGCCTTCCGAATCGGTGGTAAATGCAAAATAGAATATGTGGGTATGTGACGATTAAAAAAAGCCAATTAGAAAATAAATATTTAAATTATGTATTCATTTAAAAAAGGAAGACATACTGTTGAGTAAAGTATTTTAAAAAATAAAAACTCATCACGGAAAAACATCCTATAATTAAACAAAATCATTTACGGAATTAAAACCAGTCTAACCACGTTATTAATTGAATTTGATATCCGCTATCCCTTAAATGCGAAATACAAATAAATGATACATTTACAACTCATTTACATTAAATATACGGCAACAAGTAACCGGATTAGATAATTTTCCACTGTCAAATATATAACGAAAAAAAATGGTGTAGATTGTAATTGAGCTTAAGAATACAGATCGCAAAAAAAACGCATAAAGCGGTTTGCTCTTGACTGCACTGAACAATGTGGTCCGTAATGACATAATCGTTTAGAAACTTTACGATAAACAATGTAAACAATGAGGAAAGAATGAAAATAAGTTTTATTTTTTTTCTATTATGCCTTGTTGTATAGCTGTAGATATGAATTTATTTGAAAATATTATTATGTAGCAAATAAGACTTGTTCCATATTTCCCCTTTGCAATAATTAGGTTTGTGGGGAAAAGAAATATGATTAGAGGCATAAGAGCTTGCAAGAAATGCCAAATGTCAATATTTATAAAAGCATCACACTTGTCACGTTCAAACTACTCATCTAAGATTGTATCTTAGGCCAACGACTTCACAATACACTCTCGGTCGTATTCTGTTCTTATCGGCAACTATTATGTCTTAACAATGTTTTTTTAGTTCTGAAGTTTTGTATTGTGTAAAGCTTGTGGTAAATAAATAAAGAGTAGTAAATTATTTTTACGTATTACCTTAATAACCCCTACTGAAAGAATAACAATACTTTATTTCTTTACATGTAATAATGGACGTATAATTATTATTTATTATGGCTGTAAAAATCATAATTTCTAGGTCAGAGGAGTATAAATGAGGAATGTTAAGACAACAGGCGGATTGAAAAGGCTTATTTCTTTGGTCACATTGCGAATGTCACGCGAATTTCTGAGAATGATTTATCCGTAATCACAAATGCATTAAGTGTTTCCATTTCGTCTCGCCTCGTTTTCGATTTTTGCAAGGAAAAGTCAGTGTTTGGTAAAAATTTTAATGGATCTCTCACTCTCACATGTTTGGACAATTTGAGTCGTATTGGTTGTTGTGTGTGACTTTTAATCTGTCTTTTCTGTCGAATTTGCAAGTATATACCTTGAAGTAGGTATCATAATATTTCCATCAAAGGGCTATAAAAACATTTTTATTTTTAAAACTGGCATTGTTATACGAAATCAGAAGAGAATTAGTAGAATTAAGTGCTTGTCTTTAAAAATACTCTCATACATAGATAAGTATATTAAATTCAAATGTATGTTTATTTAAATTTAGCAGAGAACATTTATTAATGCCCGCCTACGTTGTTCCACGTGCTTAATAATAATACAGTTTCTTTTTTATATGCACTGAGTAGCGTATATCCACACTAATATTATAAAGAGGAAAACTTTGTTTGTTTGTAATGAATAGGCTCAAAAACTATTGGACCGATTTTAAAAATTCTTTCATCATTGGAAAGCTATATTATCCGCGGCTAACATAGGTTATATTTAATAAGATATATATTTAATATTATGCTACTGAATAAAGCGCTATTTCAGCGATGTGGAAGCTAATTTGCCTCATGGAATATGTATCCATGTTCCGAGTCGTAAATAGCAGTTTATGGGGACATTATCGCGGTTTCCGAGCCGACGATCACGGGCGGGTGTAGTAAATGTTATAATGTTTGACTTTATA
The DNA here is from genome assembly GCA_001586405.1 of Phoebis sennae. NCBI lineage: Eukaryota > Metazoa > Arthropoda > Insecta > Lepidoptera > Pieridae > Phoebis > Phoebis sennae. Next base: position 1,828 of record LQNK01002404.1, on the reverse strand, counting down.
ATAAGTCACGGAATAATAGTAAGGGTATTTACAGGCCTTAGTGAACAAGGTAACTCGCTAATATGACTTTTTGACGCGCGAGTAAGTCACAAAATAACCTATTGAATTACCAAGCTATATGTCATGAAAATGGACATGTGTCAAATTTTCAAAATGTATACTACAAAAATATTAAGGGGAAAATATCACATTGTAGTTTGCTTATATATTGCTACGTAATAAGGGGCTTAATTTCGATTTTTACTACTATTGCATTTAGTTATTCTTTATGATCTATGTTTTCAAAGGTAAACTCATTTATAAAAACAGAAGCTCTAACTTCACACCATTCATGTATATCTTCATAACAATTAATACTTGAACGATTTCAAATGAAATAGAGCGACAGTAAAGAACGGTAAATCTTTTTAGATATCGCGGAACCAATTTCTTCTAACAATCTTTGATCAATTCAAATCAGAATACGTACTACTGAAATAAAATATAAAACCATCCTTCTTGTTTCATGTTTTAAGTATACTTTATAAATGATGTAAATAGTCAATGATTTGGAAAGGTCCCTAGAAAAATAAAAATAGATTTTTCTAGACTCTAGAAGTCTCGAGTAAATATCCATAGAAAGGCAGAAAAGGTTAGAATGGCGTAGGACGATCCCGGCAACAACTAGTTATTTATTAAAAGCTACTCTTCTGGGTGTTATGGTTCAACTATTTACAAACAGAAGTTTCAGGTTCAATGCTTCTTTGTTAATACAATGTTTTTGTTAAACTCAATGGTAAGATCATGTTTGTATGAACGCGCTAACCTCAGAAACGACTGGTTCGATTTGACAAAATGTTTTTAGCTAGTTTCATTAAAGTATGAATTGTGTCTGACTGGGATAACAGTTGTCGTCATGAGTGTTTCAAAAATTTTGTGTCTACCTTCACTTATTTCCACGATGGTATTTAGAAAACTAGGTCGGATTCTAGCAATATTACTTACAGTTCCCTCTTGTCTTTTGGTATGTTTGACATGGGGTTTTAAATTTTTTATTAGAATGGTGTTAGAAGCCTCGAACCATAATGTATAATAACCTGCTTTTAGAATCCTTTTAAAAGTTGGGTTAAAACAAACACAAGAAAATACTAATAATTACAGTTGTTTTCTGGCCCCATTAATTGTTTGTTTTCAATATTCTATCTATCCCTTGTTTTGCTTACTAAAGTCAGACAAATCTATCTATTTACACTTACTTTCATTACAATATGCTGTCGACGGATAGCCTTTGCTATGACTTTTGTCAATCTTATATATCTTATATAATCTGAGATAACAATCTATCTATGATCTTTGGTACATTATTGAAAACGGCCGTAAGACATTAATCAGGTCTTATTTGTCGTCTACGATGTGTATTCATAAACTTAAGCGTGAGAGCAGGCTGAGTGGCTAGGCGCCTCGGAGGCTGAGTAATCTGTCGACCCTAGTCGGGTTTCCGCTGAACGTCAAACGCTTGTTAATCAATTTAAAAGAAAATTGTTTATACTTTTTATAGATCAAATTACTACAATATGAATTGAATAAAGATGTTAAAAGCTTTGGATACACTTACTATATTTGTAGGTCTCCCGTTTCCAAAGAATTTTGGGATGAAAGCTATCCTAGGTCCTTTCTCGGGTTTCAAACAATCTCTGTACAAAATTTCATCCAAATCAGTCCAGTAGTTTCGGAGCCTTCATTACAAACAAAAAATCAAATCTTTATAACATTACTAGCTGATGGCTTCGCACAGTATTTTTTTTACCCCTAAAATCGGACAAGCTCATTTTTCGTCCTAATAATACAA
>LQNK01002403.1:5767-16635 GCA_001586405.1 Phoebis sennae | reverse complement strand
TAAGAAAAACCTAGACTGCTCAGTGAATAAAGTAAGGGAGGGAGCTGGGCTTGGGCGTGGGGTTGTTCCAGGCTGGGACTAATTTTTTCCTAAACGGGTCAGTTTTTTTATTAGTAAAAATTTATAACAATAATTGCTTTCTGCAACTCGACGTCAAGTGTTTTGCGTGATAGGAGATGGTCGCTAATCGAACCACCCTAGCTCCTTCATTAAGCCCACCAATCATCCAAGGTCGGTGAAGGCCTCAGGGAGTGATTGTTGCTCAGGCAAAGCTAGGATTTACTAAGTAAGTGAAGTGAAAGAGGGAATGAGGCGAGAATGTTTGCTGAAGAGTGTAATGCGGCTGCCAGCCTTAGTATGGAGCTGGGGTTGGGCGTGGGGTTGTTCCAGGCTGGGACTAATTGTTCCTAAATGGGGGGAGTTAACTTTTCAAGTGCAAGTATGACCACTCAATTAAAAGAAAAATTAGGTCAGGATATGGCCGTGGTGTTTGTTTAAGCAGTAAAGTATATATAAATTTCTGGGTTTTTAGAACTAAGTTTAACTTCTCGAAATTGCCTGAAAGAGATGGCTATGCTATAAGGCCGCCATTTGTGCATGTTCATTCTTTTTTTGGCTTTTTTATCTATGTTATAATGGGATGTACGATAAAGTGTATTGCAAAGCGTAGCTACATATAAAAACTGTGGTCAATATTCTTTAGAGAAAATTTCTGCTACTGAAAGTCTCAATTTATAAAACGTTTTTCCTATTTCCAGCATGGTTCTAGGCACAATGTTCCTGGGCGGTCACCTGATGTCCACCGGTCAGATGTCGGCCGGTGACGTCATGGCGTTTCTAGTGAACGCGCAGACGATACAACGATCCGTTGCGCAGATATCACTGTTGTTTGGCTCAGTGATTAAGGGAGTTAGCGCTGGGGGTAGGGTGTTCGAGGTTTGTATCCATACCCTATTTTAATTATTGTATAGTATTATTATATATGTATGTATCTTTAATGTTTGGAATATTGTTTAATTTAAGTAAAGGATCCTTAGTCTTATTATAGTACGGAGACGAACTACATACTTTAGGCTCCTGTGTCCCAATCTTAATCTAAGTTTAAGTTTAAAATTTTAGAAACAAAATAAATATATTAAAATAATATTACTTTGCTCCGTACTGGAACTCGCTTTGTCATAGTAACTTGAAACAGAAGCTTTCGACTTTTCCCGAACAAATAAAGTAAACTGTTTACTTCTTTTGCACACCTATTATTATTTAAACTCAATAACATAGTTTAAACAGTAAAAACTTTATCAATCCATGCTTTGTTAGGATTCGCATGAATTTGTTACATAAATAACATGTTTTATATTTCCAGTACATAAACAAACAGCCCAAAATGGACACGTCAGGCACGAAAATACTAAAATACCACGAGTTCCACGGCGATATTGAGTTCAAAGATGTCTCCTTCGCTTACCCTACAAGACCTGAGGCAGTAAGTATAAATATTCTTGGACATTTAACACTATTTCGCCCCAAAGTAAAGTGTGTGTAAGTGAAAAATTTTAGGAGGCATTTTCATGAATATTCAGCTAGTAAGATTGTATTTTTGTGTGCATATTGTAGATGTCGCTGTACTGTCTCCAATAAAGAAAAATAAAATAAAAAATTATAGACACATAAAAACAAACTTTTTTTCCGAAATAATGCCAGATAAATGGACACCCTACTGTCTGGTAGAAATTTTCAGTGTACATCACACAATAATTTTCTACGTGTGGGGATCGAACCCACACCTTTCGCGCAATAGACTGTCACATCCACTGCGGCAATCGGGTCTTGTCTCGTTTACATCATAAAAATATTAATATTGAATAAAAATGCTATTTATCGGATTTTAAACGCGGTTTATTATACATTTTCGCTATAAAATATTTGAAGTGAGGATTAGCAAAACTAACTTTGTCTCGGTAAAATGAAATGAATATCAATAATAAATGTAGTATAAAAATGATTACTTAATTATAATGTAAATATTTACTTTCAGATTGTGTTAGATAACTTCAATCTAAGAATACCAGCTGGGAAAACAGTGGCCATAGTTGGTAGTTCTGGTAATGGAAAATCAACCATAGCCGCGTTGTTAGAGAGGTGAGTTTAGAAAAAAATCTGTACTCTATGTCTATGGATAAACTGATAAACAAAAGAAACTATTTGACCACAGAGTATGTGTGCGTGTGTGAAATGCATGGTAGTGAGTGTAATATTATATTTTTTATTTTAATGTACTGTATGAGCATTATTATTGAAAATTATTAGCGTCCTGCACTTCTACACATAAACTATAAGTGTGCCAAATTTTATGCTCCTGCGTCCGCTTAATTTTCGTAAAAAGTGGTCTTAAGTTTTTACACCACGTATTAATATATAGATTACTAGCTTACCGCTCGCGGCTTCGCACGTGTGGACTACTATCCCATCTCTTAAGTTGGATCAACCTGCACACGGTGTGTAAAATTTGGTTAAAATCGGTTAAGTAGTTTAGATATCCATCGCGGACAAACACTGTGACACGCAATTTATAATTACTAGCTGATCCGCGCGGCTTCGCTCCCGTAGCACAATGTTATACATATATATAATCATATAAAATATAGCTTATACGGATTTGGAAGAATCCCTCTAAGTAATGGTAAAAGAAATTTTGAAATAGGTCCCGTAGTTTTTGAGCCTATTCAATACAAACATACAAAAATACAAAGGTTTCCTCTTTATAATATTAGTATAGAGTAATAGCCATTTTCAATAATATATCAATTATTATAAATAGATTATTATGTCAAATTATATGACAATAGATAGACAAAAGTCATTGTCATCATCATAAATGTATCCGTCGTTAGGATATTGAAATCAAAGTAAGTGCAAATAGATAGATTTGTCTGACTTTAGTAAGCAAAACAAGGGATAGATAGAATATTGAAAACGGCCGTAAGATAATGATTTTTTGATGTTCTGCCAGGTTCTACGACGTGGATCAAGGTTCAGTGTCCATAGATGGCGTGGATGTGCGAGAGTTTGATGGCACCTGGCTTCGTGGTCGAGCTATCGGTCTCATCAGCCAGGAACCAGTTCTGTTCGCCACCACGGTGAAGGAGAACATTCGGTATGGGAAGCCTGATGCTACTGATGCTGAGGTAAGTCATAGCGAGAGGAACTAAACGTCATTAAATGGAAGAGTTGTGTTATAAATTGTTTTAGTTCAGAATAAATACGTGGATGACAAAAATCCATGGATGGTAACATCTCCATAACAGACAGTTGCTTGGACCATACATTAAGCACAAATCATTGTAAACAATTCCACATTGTATTACAACGTTTTGAAAAGAGCAACTACTCAAGTTGCCAGTTCTTCTCGGTAGATACAACCTTCCGAATCGGTGGTAAAAAAAATATATTAATTATGTAAATGTATATGACGTTCTAAAAGCGCTTTGAAAGAGCCAATTTGGCCAAAAGGCCAATTTGGAAAATAATCGTTTTGACTTTGACTTTGAAGAAGGGGACTCTCAGAAATGAGATTTATACCCGTGTGGCGATGGGTGCGCGTTCGCTAGAAACGCCATGACGTCACCGGCCGACATCTGACCGGTGGACATTAGGTGTGTGTGTATACGTGTGTATCATAAGAGGCGACAGAGGGTAATTCTGCTGCATAACATCTTCAATAATAAGTGTGCCGAGCGTTGCATGATTGGGCCTTGCTCGCACCGTTGTAAGTGCCACTCCGGCAGAAAATCGGCGTGAAGCAGAATTGTACTATACCCGGAGGCCTCTATTCCCATCCCATTCCTTCCTCATCCTATTCTACTCCTCTTCCAACTTCCCATCATTAATCCTCTTTATCCTCTCCCCCACCTTCAAGCCGACAAGACATCTGCGACACTTTAATGTTGTAGATGTTCATGGGCTGCGGTCAGTCACTAAACAACAGGTGAACCGCATGCTCCGCTTGCCTGATTTATAACATAAAAAGATGAGGAGGATAGGCCGCCACATGAAAGTTCCATCATACGTCATTAGTGGTAAAAAACACAATTTCGTTTTCTTTACAATAAATATTCTTACTTTTTAAGAAGAATTTAACCTTTTCATCAGGTATACCGCGCAGCTCAAACCGCAAACGCCGACGACTTCATACGCAGTTTCCCCGACGGTTACAATACACTGGTTGGCGAGAGAGGAATGTCCTTGAGTGGGGGACAGAAGCAAAGGATCGCGATCGCAAGGGCTGTACTGAAGAACCCGCCCATTATGATCCTGGATGAAGCTACTAGGTAATGTACTTTGGAAGAAAATGACTAGCATAGTTCAATAATCAACTTATTTTGAATCGAATCAAGTTATAAGGGAAATATATGGTGGGGAATGTAAAATTATCGTATCTGTATTTCCAACCCATCCCTCTCCCATCCTGTTCTACTCCTCTCCCATCTTCCTACAATTAATCCACTCCTAATCCTCTCCCCTTTTTCCAAGCTAGCAAGGCAAACACTCCTATGTTGCAGATGTTCACGGGCTGCACTGCACGGGTTAGTCACTTAACATCAGGTGAACCGCATGCCCCGCATGCCTGCTTTAACATAAAAAAAAAATAGGTCAATTTACGATAGACAATTAGTAATTTTCTCAGCGACTACAAATAAATGTTTTCTGTCGTTCCTCAAAACGTCGATCGACGAAAGGAGAATGTTAATGAGTCGATTCTGGGCAGTTGACGACTAAATTCGGTCAGGATGAACGTTTATTTTTGTTCCAAGAACTTGGGTAAATTACTTTTAGAGAGTACACGTTGCAGCTTATACACCAAAAATATATTGAATAAATAGAAATACTAACATTTACAAAATTTTATCGTTACCTTAAATTCAGTTTAATACTAAAGAATATGCACATTTTTACGGTAATTTACATTATTTTTCAGTGCACTGGACGCAACAAGCGAGAAAGTAGTGCAAACAGCGTTAGAGACAGCGTCCAAAGGCCGCACAGTGTTAGTGATCGCACATCGCCTGTCCACGGTCATGGGCGCTGACCTCATCGTAGTACTGAGCAAGGGCAACATTGTAGAGGTTAGTCCAATAATTAATAACAATTAATTTCTTAAGCCTCTAAACTGGATTTGAGTCTAGAGGATCAGCCTTTAACCTGGTCGGGTTTAAAGGTCCTTAAATCTCAGTCTCATTTCAAATCTCTTCCCTTTTTCTCAAATCTCCAAAGTTGATAGTGATCTGAAATATTCACAAGTTGATTTCAAATCTCCCCATCATTCCTCAAATCTCCCCGCCCATTCTCAAATCTATCAACCCATTTTCAAACCACCCATTGTCAAATTACGAAACCCATCATTAAATCTCCCAACCGATCATCAAATCTCCTCAACTCTTATTAAATCTCCCCATCCAATAAACCTATTAATCCATTCTCAAATATCCCCATCCATCCTCAAATCTCCCCGCCCATTCTCAAATCTATCAACCCATTTTCAAACCACCCATTGTTAAACACGAAACCCATAATTAAATATCCCAACGATCATCAAATCTCCTCAACTCTTATTAAATTTCCCAACATCAAACCTATTAAGTTATTAACCCATTCTCAAATCTTCCCATCCATCCTCAAAATTCTCAACTCGTGCTCAAATTACTCGCCCATCCTCAAATCACCCCACTCCATCCTCAAATCACAACCATCTTAAATAGCCATTTTCGTGTTTCAGATGGGCACTCACGACCAACTCAAGAAGCAGAAAGGACATTATTGGAACCTCATCAAGCAACAGGACCAAGATCAAGACAATAGATCGTTATAATCATAGATGATAAGTAGAACAATTTTACTTTTGTGATCTATTTATTTTTATATATTTATTTATTTTTGTTTTTAGTTTTTTTGTGTTTATGGAAACTGGAAAACTGAATATTTGACTTATGGTTTACATATTAATACATCTCCAAGATAAAAGTGAATACTTAATGATTTTAAAATAAATAAAGTTATCAATTTTGTCCGCTAGAGGGCATCAAGATTGAAACATGTATAAAAATAAAAGTTATATTTTTACATTGAAAATCGATGATAAAATAAAATACTGAGCTGTGCTTTGTTACCAAAAACCGCTGTATTGTTTTAAAATACTTTTCTATATAATAGCATTTTTTTCAAATGTTAAACTGATTGTCATACAAATAGTGGTCTTATGTAGGCGAAAATGATATTAACATTAGGTTACAGTACAATAAAATTTCATATGGTTTAGTGTGTAATATACATATAACACTTTGCCACTATTTTTATTTGTTACTAAAGCTAGGTGTCCACAGATTAAGTGTGTTTACTGATTCGCATCGTACGAATCGCATTTACTATACAAATATGTGGACACTTAGCATAAGGAAACATTTTCATGTATAGATAAAGTCATCCACGAAGACGCGCCCCACTATTTTTCTCAATCGTTGACAGTATATGTATACAAGCGTTGTATATATACACACTCATTACCCATGTGTGCACACGCACACTTAAATAAATAGACTAATCAAGACAAAGTATTGCGATCATAGTAAAATACTAGCTCTCTGCCCGCGGCTTTGCGCGCGTGTACTACAAAATCTGTACTTTGAGGATTTTCGATTTCTAGTAGAGGTGTTATGACAATTTTCACGATTTATGTACGTTTGTAAATATATCTATTTCGTCAAAGGTTTATTTTTGCAAAAAAATCTACTTTTACTAAACTATCTAATTTCCAAATTCAAAAATTGGTGGGGCGCGTCGTCTATGGCACTATCTATATAAGTAATATGATATAAATAAATATCAATAGACATTATTCTTTCATTAAATAGTTATTTGCGGTTAGGTGCTCAATACTACACTGCCGTAGCTTACGAAAGTACGATAAAGGCATTTAATTCAAAAATATAGTATGGAATGTTATGTACAAACTGAAAATGTTATGGGGAAATAATAAAATTATTGAAGTTGACATTTGTTTTATTTGTCAATGTACCGAAGAGTATAGTCTAACATTGCAACCGTATTCACAAACGATGCTATGAGTTCACATGCACAGTGTTCCATATACCTAATCAAAGGCGATACTTGAACAAAATATTCAATCTTGAATACTAGTGCATATTATTATACAATTGTTTATAAAAATGTAAGTTATGGATTCTTTTGTTTTACTGATATCTTCTGTAACAAGACAATAAAATACCGTTTAATAATTAATTATTATGCCTAAAGTCAACAGACCACTTCTGTGAATTTAATATTTTTAAATAGAGTAATTGCTTTGCAGTATGACATTTTACAGACACCAAAAAACATAGCATGATGATTAGATTTTTTTCTGTTTGTCTGTTTATTACGAGAGGAAGGGAAAGCTAGTATATAATATATAAATAAAACATCATGTCCGAAGAAGTATTTATTGCATACAGGATCACCAAAATTATTTGTACAATTAATAGTTTGAAATAACACTGACTGAATTATTTACATTTACCTATAACTATACCTACATTATTTATATTTACAAACAATGTTTAGAATAAGATTTCACATTAAATTCAAATGTTTATCACGAAAGACAGCAAATTTTTGAAAAACATAGATCTCGTTGATCTATGTTTTTCAAAAATTAACAGTTTTTACGTATTTTCCAAGTATTTTATACCAATACTGATATCGATAAAAAATTAAATATAATAATATATATTTATATCTGTCAAAAATATTAATGAAATACATATACAAAGAAAGGTTATCAATTTTTTATCGTGCTATGTTAAAAACAGCATCTCTTTTTGTTGCTTCAACAAATAAAATCTTATAATAATACGACCATGAATATCTTTTACTCTAAATTTAAACTATGTTTTAATTCCAAAGAATTTACATTACCATTGATTTAACATTTTACTAATTCTAATAATATATTTGTTGAGGATTTACAAATAAATAATTTTGAACTAGGTACTTAATTTAATGATTTTTTTCTCTTTTAAATTACTTGAAAATGAAGGGTTTGATTTTTATTAAGAAATGAATTTTATACATTTTCACTTCATGAAGTTAAATTAAGATACTTAGCTATCTAGTATGGAAAAAATAAATAAAATAATTGGTAATACTATATCAAGTATTGTTATTCTAGTATGAATCTCAACTAATAATGAAATTCGGATATTCTATGATTTAAGTGTACATTTTCTATTGTAACTTCAATTTACGTCGTAGGCGTAGCGAGGAACAAATTATGTGTGGTAAGGTTATTTTGGGCCCTTATTAACCTTTGGTTAAAATTTAAATTTCATGAGAAATTCAAACTTTAAATAACCTACAGTTATTGAGTTCACTTAGCTACTTATTTGCGATTTTGAAACTGGAAACGATGATTTTTTTAATATCGGCATTCAATTTTTCACACTCATGCATACAGTTGTTGATTAAAAATATAATTTATATAACTAACAAAATTAAGCTGAAATAATGCTAAATGCATTAATTCAGCCTTAATTAGGTCTTCGCTACACCTACTTTAATTTCTAAATTAAATTCACTTTTGTAAATCAAATTCAAACTTTTGCAAATCAAAGGTCTACTCAAAGACTGTTTGATTTCAAAATTAGTGAATTTATTTGGAAATTACTTTTTGATACTAGCATACAAGTTATCATTAATTGACAGAATAAAACACACCAGTGAACTTTGTACAGTGAGTGAAATGGTAAATATTAAATTATTTTTACATATAATTTGTGACTACGCTATGTTCCAATAGGGATGTCTTTTTAAACTTTCTTGTAATTATTAAAACTGCTCAGATTTGTTTATTTTCTTAATTCATTAACAAAACAATTATATTATGATAAAAAAGCAATAGTTAAGTTGTTGACATTTAATAAAACGGTTCTATTTACAATCCGATCCAATATTCTACGCCATTTTCTTTTTTTGAGAAATTGTTTTAGTCTTTACAAAAATGTTAACGCACCTTATCCATGTTTTTAATATAAATACCAGTTAATTGTTTTTGAAATTTGAGATTAATGAATAAATAGAATTTAAATTAACAATCATTATGCAGAATTATACAATACAGTAATTATTATGGTAATTTCGGGAACACAGAGGGCGTATTCTGTTAATTTATTGATGAGGAACGATTATTTCCATACTTTTACAAGATATATAGATTTGTAAAGTTTCTTTGAAATTATATCGGTAGTATAGTATTTGAATATCATATACAAATTCTTATATCATAAAGCAGTTTTGACAACTTCAATCATTCGCCAATTAAAAGATTATTTAAATAGTGTCAAGTTATGTTTCAGAGAGTTACAATTAAGTTTCAAGTTATTAATAGTTTCGACAAAGTTTGCGTATCTCACGGAAGAATTCTGAAAATGTTTTAAAATAGGCTGTGCACCATATTTCATCATGAATCTTATTTTTTAATCATGTCTTTGCCTATTATGATTGGTACTTTTGGATCAAAATATGAGCATATTATATATATATATATAGTATATAACATAGATTGTTTAGAATCAACTACTGAAATATTATCTCGAATATCATTTCATTAAAGACCGTTTTCAATAATGTATCAAAGATTATGGATAGATCGTAATCTCAAATTAAATGACATTTGATTGTCAAAAGTCATAAAGGCTATCCTTCGACAGCGTATTGAAATCAAAGTAAGTGAAAATAGATTTGACTGAATTTAGTAAGCAAAACAAGGGATAGATAGAATATTGAAGACGGCCGTAAATGTATTATTTAAAAGAGCTTTTTCAACTTACATGTCAAATCAAATTGATGAACAAATGAGCGTATCAATGCAGTACTTATCTAACCTACATCTACCCGGTAATACCGGTGTGCCGTCATCGCAGAACGAAGTGCACCAGCACGGAGGCGAGCAGCAGGATGCAGGTCACGCTCGAGGTGATGCCGTGGATGGCGCTGGTGTTGCGGCGAAGGATGGCGGCCATTTTGTTACCTGGAAATGATATTAGACGGGATAAGCAAACATATACTACGTATATTATTACTTTGAAATAAATGCGTTTGAGGAAAAAGTACAACATTTAGTTAATGAAAGGAAGAATGAAACTAGTAATTGTTACGTAGTTGGTTTTATTTGTGGGTCTAGATCTACAAAGGTAGATAATAACATAGACCTTTGTAGTTAGCTTGTATTTAATAAATAAGTAGTGTGAAGCAAGCTTGAGTACTTCAGTGTGTTATTTTTGACACGAGAAGTTACCAGAGACTTTAATACATAGGTAAATCATAACATGACCTTTGTAGTTAGCTTGTATTTAATAAATAAGTAGTGTGAAGCAAACTTGATTAATTAAGTGCGTTATTTTTGACACCAGAAGTTACCAGAGACTTTTTGTCAGTGAACATTGTCTATGAGTTTGCTCCAGAGCACTTTGTGAAGGGATTTTCTAAGTAAAAAAAAAATAGGTAATTTTGGTGTGGTTTTTCTGGAACACTCCCGTGCCTCGGAGAGCACTTAAAACCTTCGGTCTACGCCAGATCTCTCTCCGATTGTGTCGGTCTGCCGTCCCATATGATTATGAGAGTGAATAGAGAGTGCAACTATGTTCTGACTCACACTAGTGCACTATAATATTTCCTGCGCTGACTAGTCTCTAAGATTAGCCTTCACCGAAATCGCTCATATATGTATTTTGTGATACTTACTGCCCTCAGACACAAAGACGTGTATCGAGGCCGGTTCAGTGTTACTCGCACTACACGTATAATTCCCGGAGTCGCGT
>LQNK01000281.1:31062-43018 GCA_001586405.1 Phoebis sennae | reverse complement strand
AAGAATCGCCGATACTAGTTCCGCAGGTCTGGGACCGTAATATTAGAATTTAATGTTAAAACCTGTAGTAATCACTTTCGGGGAACAAATTTGTAACTCATTATTATATTTTAACGTATTCATCGTTATGGCCAAATTGGTGTAGATAATTTGGTATAGGCGTGGGGTATTGAACTGTTCGAAGTAGATAGTTATATTTTCGAGGCTGTTTTAGAACATAAATATGTGACAAGAATATTTTGTGTACGCTCAAAGGTTTGCGCACGAATTCTGTCTTGGGTATAGCGCCTAAAAGCTTCTCTTTTATAGTATTTTAAAACAGATAAATCAAACAAAGATTAATGTATAAATACTACCTCCTAGGAACGCCAATGGCCAATTAACAAATTGTATAATACGCGGTACCCAAAGTACTATTTAAAATAAATAGTTGAAACATAAAATAATGACAATTCAATGTATTTCGTCAAAGACGTATTACATAAAATGAACTAAAATTCGTTCTAAATTCTTTCGATCGAGTTCTAGCTGCACGAAGACCACGCTGACATTGTCAATATGATAGCTAGCCTACGCACAAAAGGCTTGCTGATAAAAATAACAAATATGCCGAATATACAACTAGAAGGTGTAAGTAAGGTTTTGGCCCATCCACTCGAATAAGGCGACGTGAACTACTTTCAGCAGCCTGGGTATATAGCGAGTTTTGGGTGCATTGCCAATTTGGTTTATCACGTTAATTTGTATTGATGCTATAATGAAACCACTAAATTTATATTTAGCTGAAGTGCAATTTCTCAAAGAAATTTCTCGTATTCAAAATCGAATAGATAAAAGCATAACAGCTGAAAATGGTAAAACAAATTTTTTTACATAGTTTAAAGCTTTTGCAATGTAAAGATATTAACCCTATGCAACACAATCTCCTATTGGTTTTGTAATAAGTACAAAATATCCCTTAAAGATTACAATGTCCGAGTATATTGCAATGCTTAAGGTCGATGTATAATAAAATTACTCATATTTCCACAGAGTAGATATGATCTTCGGGAGACAAGTTCGGGACAAGCTGTGAATATTAAATAATTTCGAAAACAACTATGAGGATAATGAAATAAATAAAAAAAAAAGGAAAATAAATAAGAGAAGAATATTAAAAAGAATTATATGTAAAAAAAAATAACTAAAATATGAGAAAAAATTATAAATACATTAGTAAAGATATTTATTGAAATTGTTGGTTAATCACAATCCATTTGTAAATTTGTATGTTTTAAGTATCGTTGTGAATAGAATATTGTACTAAAAATCTGTTTTGAAAAGAGCAAGTTCTACGCGAGTTTCTCGCCGGTTCTTCTCGCTAGAATCCGCTTTCCGAATCGGTGGTAAAATTAGATTAAGTATATTTAATAAGATTTATATTAAATTTAAAATTTATAAAAAGGAAGGGATGTGGTGTTCACGATATATAATAAATGTTAGCACACAGACCAGTGGGGCGCTAGTGTCACTTCTGACACTTCAAACCTGTCATCTGTGGCGTGCAGACGTATCCGTCGAGCTGTGTGCCTACTTACTGATATTTGAATCTTTTATTTAATGCTCACCTACAACAATAGGACATAACACCTATATTAGGTACAACGTTTCCAAACCACGAATGCGTTCTCATGGATATACTAATATGCCAGCTTGCTGATTATCTAAAACTTGATGGATAAAGCTAATGACGAGAAACAGCCTCTCACATAGATGAATAATGCTATTATTTTTATACACAAACAAAGGACTTAAACCTACCGAAAAGTCATAACCAATAAAACGCAGAATACAGTGGTATCACTATTAAATTTCTTTAACCAAAATCACTCAACCATTAAGATATTTACAGTTTAACAAGATTTAACAGCGGTAGGCACATCAAAGAAGTAGATTTTTATCCTTCCATAATATGTCTATTAACTCCATTTTTTATTTGTTCGTCGAGCTTCCAAATTGGGTCACTGCACAAGGGAAGCCGCACCTTCAGAATGCTATACATTGAATATGTATTGTATAAAGTATACCACATACGTGCAATCTGTTACCTACAACGTAATTCAGTTCCCAATCCATTTTAGCAACAAACTATTGTAGTTGTAGGTTTGAATATTTGATGGTACCAGGTGACGAAAATGTTAGTGTCCATTTTTTTTCGTATTTGATTTAACACCAGTTTTTTAGGAATTTGTCAATCGATTTCTGTTAAAAACATGGGCAATATAGAAGTTTTATTTACAGTTTAACTCAGCTCAATTATTATTATCTGTTAACAACGTATTTAAAATTATAGCTTGTGTCAAACAAAGCAAAGTTTGTGTCGCCGATACATCCTTCGAAAACAACGACACTATAAAAGTATTAGACACAGTCCACCTCATCCTAGTCTTATAGATAATAATAAAAATAATACATAACTTTATAAACATACTAACCTATAACTAGTAGGAAATAGTTCCAAAATCATAGCTTGTGTCAAACTCAACATAGTTTGTGCCGCTGATACGTCCGTCGAAAACAACGACACTAGAGACGTCTTAGAAACTGTCCACCTCAGACCAATGGTACAGCCCACAGATAATAAACCGCAGACCAAGAATAGGTTTTTCTTCCCGACCTTATTCACTAAGATACTCGTTATGATAAAAGGGACTAAACAAATACAGCCCAGTATCACAGCGTTTAGGTATGTTTCGTCACCACTTCGCACCTGAAATGACACAATAAAATTAGCTTTTACAAATAATGCTTTAAATTATTCAAGTCTATTTGATGTAAATAATATAATCTAGTGGAAACAAAGTTAAATTAAAGGCTGTCAAGTTTCATTTATAAATATTTCGTTCAGTAAATTTCAGTTCAGTAAATATACGTAATTTAGTTCTTACATATGAAATAACTTTTGAATACGCATCATAGTTATGAAACTTGAGACACTGAAATACTTTCAAAAGAACGTAATAAAAAACAAATATGAAACTTACATTCTAAATTAGATGCTTAACCCTGAGCTATGTTTCATAAGATGTAGGCATGATATAATAATATTCTCAGGCCTCAGAGACATCTTGACTCTCGCTGGAGAGAGTGTATGTTACATACAACGTATTTTGAAGTTGTCCGACTATATTTTGTAAGCAAAGATGAGCAAAATCGGTAAGAGGGTTACGAAGATAATCAAATAGGCGAATTTCGTAGAAATATAATCGCGGATATTCTGTTATTGACTAAAATTGCTCAAGATAGCATATATACCTCCCATTACTTATTTCCAAAATTCATATTAAAGTACCTCACCGCCTATCCAGATATAACTCAAAACTTGCAATACCCTGTGTTTTGTAAAATTATAGAAAGAATAGTTTCACGTTATTGAATTGAAGAATTGGCTCTTAGAATTTGGTTTATTGTGAAATATTTCTTCTGGGGCCTCAAACTATCTTTATACAAAATTTCATCCAAATGGGATAAGCGGTTTAGGTATGAAAGGGAGGTAGACAGGCAGAGTTACTTTCGCATTTATTATATTAGTGGGGATGTAATTTATTGCATTATGCTGGTGTTTACTGTAAATTGTATTTCATAATTCATAGAAAAATCCTAAGTTACTTAAGGTCAAGGGATAACATTTTTTTACGATTATCTGAGGTTCTATTGATCTAATGATACTATCATATTAAATTACTTTCCTAGCTTCTTCTTTTTATTACTCTTCTAGAAATGTATTAGGACTATAAGAATAAAACAGAACAACAACTTTAAAATCTAGCTATTACTTACGTGGCTCTAAGTAAGGGTGTGGTTTTCTGAATATTTTAAACTACACAACATAGCAGCTCCAATATTACTCCTGTAAACCGGTCTTTAAAGCTTCTAAATATTCCAGAACATTGTACAAACCGGGATACATTCGTGTTCACCTGCGCTGGTACGAAGGTCGTGAGTATACGTGTCCAACATGGCGCACAGGTCCGAGCCGTTACGACGATAGTTCTCCACGATTGTGGACAGCTGTGGAAACCACAGGCGGAGGACGTTGTATCTGTTAAACGTACCAGATTTCATATAGTAGAAGGTTTGAACAATTTTCTATGGTGTTACAATACTCATTCTTTTTCATAGGTTCTGTTATTATCGTCAATTTATTTGGAGCTATAAAATAAATAAAAAAATATCGCAGGAAATAAAGGCATAGAAGACATATTTATTATTAATTTAGCACATATCTATTATTATAACCGCAAGATCCAAACTTTAAATAATACTTAAAGCAAGCACTTAGTTTAATATTTTTTTTATTATTAATATTTTTTTCATATTTACATTATTTTTCCAATGGTAACAGAAGAACTGAGATTTTAAGTTACAAAATTGTGAAGCAAGGCTCTCAATTTTTATTATATTTTTTATTTTTCTATTTCTTCGGAGTCTATCTACGCTAACAATATAAAGAGGAAAGTTTGTTTAAATTGAATATGCTAAAAGTATTCAACCGATTTGAAAAAAAAAATCATAGGAATCCTAGATTATCCCTGATGATTTGTTTATCATTCGCTATATAACATTAACTAGTCTAATATACAATTTGTACTTACTGTGTCATAGTAAAGAAGTTTATCAAGCAAAATAGCATCAGATAAAAAACCAACGGCTTTCGGAAGAGAGGTTTAATGTTCTCAAATCCTGCTGATAACTGGCTTTTCCTTTCACTCTCTGGTGTCTCGTCGATTCCTTGCTTCATTTTGTCTTTCCATAAATTTACATACTGAAAGACGATTAAATTTATTGCTTAGTAAATCTGAATTGATTTTTGTTTTTTGATTGAGCAATAATGTAAAATCTAATGCCAAAGAAGGTCTTGTGAGTGAAACGATTCGTTCTATTTTTATAGAAACTGGGTATATGTAAATTTTGAGATTTTAATCCTAAAGATGAAAATTGCCGAAAAACTTTAAAACTTCCACTGAAAACCGAATTTAATGAATTATAAAAGGAAAATAATATTTAAATGACTTAGAAATCTTACCTTAAACGTTTCGGCCGGTTTGCCTGTATTAGTTTTGTATATCTGTATCAGTATAGATCTAGCTTCATCGTATTTATGCTGTGTTATGTAAAACTTTGGACTTTCTGGTATAAACGTGTATAGTAAACTGGCGCAAAGGGACCAGGATGACATGATGATGAGGTAGTAGTTCCACGTATTTAGGACTGAAAATTAATTAAAAATAGTTTATTTAACACTTTCAAAAAAACTTCCCATGTCAAGATGTAAGACGCATTTACATGCAAAAATACACAATAACTGTAAGATAATACCGCCAAATACCTTACAATAGTGTTTTCTAATGATTTAAAAGTCTAAGCAATACGCAAAACCACCTCGAAGAATGCAATCAAATGAATTCACACAACGCATAAAAAGCTCTACATTATTCAAACCTTATTGTGTTCAGGTACACTAGAAGCAGTCTGAAATTTGAGTCCACAAATTGGCGTTTCACATAATACCCGTTCCACATAATTTCGTACGGTGATCCGGGATCTCAAGGCTTGTATTTCCCTCCTATTCCTCTCCCATTCCTCTAACATGAGGTGAACTGCATGCCACGCAAAAAATAAATACTGAAATACACTTACCAATATATCCATCGAATAGTGTATCCTTCCAATCATACCTCAAGATGGCCCAAGATATCAACGCTACAGAGATCTGCCCTATCGCCACAAAGGACGACTGGATCAGCATCACTCGATCTCTGATACCACTGTGGCAGAGTTCCGAGGTGAGCGCCATAAATGGACTGAATGAGGCTGCGAAGCTGGAAACGAAAGAAAGACGTTAAATTTGAGATTGAATATCTTATCATCTAATCCACCTGATAACCTTTCTATAGAGCCTGCTGCCTATTGTCGCAAGACACATTTATAAAATTTATAAGTGCACAAATGTAATGTTCCTTTTTGTGACCATAAAGTTTTTATTTATATAATATCATTATAATCTCATAAGTAGTTGCGATGTGTGTACACATAAACATCCAATAACACATACATCTAATAGGAAA
This sequence comes from Phoebis sennae, assembly GCA_001586405.1. Lineage (NCBI taxonomy): Eukaryota > Metazoa > Arthropoda > Insecta > Lepidoptera > Pieridae > Phoebis > Phoebis sennae. The sequence goes on along the minus strand of LQNK01000281.1, from coordinate 36,911 downwards.
ATTGACGTGGAATATTTTCTACGTATTATGGGTAACGTATAATTGTAAAATCTAAACGTATGTAACTTTAGATGTTTGGATGTTTATGAATCAGCCAGATAAAGATGGATAAAATGATTTAGATGAAGTTTAATACACAGGTAGTTAATAGCTTTTTCAGACACAGACAAATCAGTCAAATTAAGGCAAGAATCTCGGAATGAGGGGTAGCCAAGACAAATATTTATTTGACACCCTAAAACTGTTACCGTAGGGTGTCTTCGTCTACGAAAATTTTAAGGTCAAAGATCTAATTTGTCGTAAACCGATCTTGTTCATACCAAGACTTCTGACAAAATATCAACGTGGACTAATATTGCGTTAATTTTGATACGTTCTGCTTACGATTTCAAAGCTTAGATGCAAAAGTTTTATCCATACTACTAAAATAATAAAAAAAAAAAAACACTTACACCAAACCTTCACAGAATTTCGACGTAACGAGAACGCTATACCGTTGACTGAGCCCAGAAATGACGGTAAAAACGAAGAGGCTAGCATATCCATACACCAGGAACCGTTTACGTCCATATGTATCCGTCAAAAATCCTGCTGCGGATGAAGATACGATCATACCTGTAATCAATTTCAATTAAACAGCTTTAAAACAAAGAAGAATAATTGAAATACAATTTTATAACACGAATGACGGGCTCTTATAATCTTCTGTGTTTTTTTTTTTTTTATCGCCCAGCGGGCAAACGAGCAGACGGGTCACCTGATGGTATGTGATCACCGCCGCCCATATTCATTCGCAACGTTAGGTATTGCGAACGCGTTGCCGGCCTATAAGGTATGTGTAGGCTCTTTTCTTGAAGGTCCCTAAGTCGTAACCGTTCGGAAATGCTGATGCTGGCAGGTCATTCCACAGTGTTGTCGTTCTCGGCAAAAAATGTCGAGAAAAACGGACAGTTGTGGATTTGAACGCATCCAGATGATGTGGATGGTACCGGAGTTTATGCCGAGCCGTGCGATGATGGAATTCAGCAGCCGGTAGCATTTCAAACAACTCCTCAGAACACTCCCCATGATATATGCGATAAAAGACGCAAAGGGACGCGACGTCGCGCCGCAGCGCAAGTGTATCAAGCCGATCGGTGAGCTCGGCATTACCGACGATTCGAGTTGCTCGACGTTGAATGCGGTCAAGTGGAAGAAGCTGATATTTGGGTGCCCCTGCCCAGAGGTGAGAACAGTACTCCATATGAGGCCGAACTTGGGCCTTATAAAGCTGAAGGCGCTGAGCTGGCGTGAAGTACTGTCTCGCTCTAGCAAGAACATCCAATTTTTTAGAGGCTGATTTAGCCTTGTCTTCCAAGTGACCACGGAACTGAACGTCGCTCGTAATGTCAATACCGAGAATTCCGATACAAGGCTGTGTGGCTAGGGAGATGTTCCGGAATTGTGGGGTCACGACAAAGGGAGTCTTCTTAGCGGAAAACGCGCAAACTTGTGTCTTATGTCTGTGTATTATGATTGTGATGTAAGCTTTGATAATTTATGTAAATGTTTGTTAATTAAGTTCCTATTTGTTTGTCATTATTTTTCCTTATTGTCTAATTATTCTCTTCTATAAACTAAACATACGTAAGATGAGGAGGAAAAATTCATTCAGTAATAATTTTATCTCTTACAATATTTGAGCACTTTTTATTATTATCTCGTTTAAATATGAGAGATGACTGACAGCAATATTTACTTAACTGGAGTAGGAACAAGAAATATTTGATAGAACTATTGGTGCTATTTTTTACGCTATGAATTCAAATTAATGTGTGTAGCTGTTCCAAGCGGCTTTGTTCCCGTAGCATAATGTATGCGTATGTTACTTAGTGAAGATGCAGCTTTTTATGGTGAAAGACTTTTTTTAATCAATCCAGTACTTTTTGTGTGAAAACAAAAGTGCTTACAGAAACACAAATGTTTCCTATTTCACACAATAATAAAATCTTATAACATCATTTATTAGAACGAATATGTATTTCGTCCATTAATAAAATAAATTAATGATTGGTCGAAATACATTTTTCTTCAAGCTTTTGTATGGAGGATTATATTATGTTCCAAATAAATTTTTGAACATTTATATTAAAAAAATAATAAATAGTTACAAGGAAAATTCGGTCAAAAACTGACAGTAGCGATAATAATTTTTAGCTTGATTTATATTGTATTCATACTTTGTTGCAATGGTAAGTCATAATTATCCAAAGAGACGTTATAGCCGTACGTACTATAAATTCATACCATTATGGCCAGGAATATAACCAAAATATAAAAATTTATAATTTACTGACATATGGAATAGCATTCAGTATCCCTTCTATGAGGGATAGTCTTGTTCCTCCAATGAAAAGAGAGGATTCTCGACTTGTAAAAACAATAGGACTGGCTAGCTGTGAGGATCCAAGGCATGTCTTCGAAAAGTTATTAGCTGCGTAGCGGACAAATGTCGCTAGCTTAGGTTTCATGAAGCTGCATCTATAATGATAATCCTAAAACTCACCCACATAAGGAATAGCATTCAGTATCCCTTTTTGTAGTAGATCCATATTAAGATCACACTCCGCTATCGGCAGGATATACGGCGTGGTCATGGCTGTAACCACTCCACATGTGAACCCGATGTACGCTGTTAATAGTAATTTTATGTGGAATCGTCCAAAACCACATTCTTTTAACGCCAGGTTGACTTCTTGCATTGCCGTTGGGATTTTATCAGGTTCATCTTGAGCTGCAATTTATTTTATAGTTTTTATAGTATATACTACTATAAAAACTATAAGTGAAGTCCTATATGTTTATTGGGGAATTGAGTGGATGTTGTATCCGTTTAACTGATCAATTTTTTTTGGGTGCAAGTAGGTGTTCAGCCTTCTATGCTCTGCCAGACCCTGGTAATCGGGGTAACATAATCAAAATTCGATTAAGCCCTTTGAATAAAGAATGAAAAAGCTAATGTTATTATTATTCAAATATATCTTAATTTTAGTCAGAATATTTCTTATGCTACAATTCATACTTTAAATAGAGTAATAAACATAAAAAAAACAACAAGTTATCTGTGGCCCATAAAAAAAAACATAAACGTCAATTTATGGAGCTCATTGACAATTAGAACAAAACAAACATTAAACGCACGTGATTGGTTATCGTACGCATGTGTTTTAAAAAAATCCTCCTCATTGATATTTTATTCCAAACATAACTTTATATTAAACTAGCTGATACGCGCTGCTTCTATTGTAGCATAGTGTTATATAGCCTACATCGATTCTAAAACAAAAATATTTTTCCAAATCGGACCAGTAATTTCTGATATAGCTCATTCAAACAAACCCTTCAGTTTTATTTAATAAAAAAAATGATACGTACAACTCTGCCCCAAAACCTTTAAATCCACTTCACTCATTCTCACACAAAATTAACACCATATCATAATAACTGATACCCGTATAATGCTACTGTATTAAATTATGTTTCAAATAATTTATTATCTACACAGCCTTGAGTAAGAAAACAAATTTATCTTGAGCCATCAAATTATATTACGCATCTCATATATTACGATATAGGAAGATCAAATTATACCGGTTAATGTTCAAGATAAAATTGTATAAACACCATTACTTCGAGCAAATTATTGTGGTGAAATAAAATTGCGTATGTCGAAATTCGGTTATATCTTCAACAGTGCAAAACATACTGAATAAACATGAAAGAAAATATGGAGTTACGTATAAGTGGCATAATTATATATTCATTTAATAATTATTTCTTAACAATGATGGCTACGGCCGGCCTACCATATCAGGAATTCTCTGAATCAATAATATCTAATCAAAAGTCAAACATTTTTCAATTTCGGCTTGCCTCACACATATCTTAAAAATTCGGGTTATTCAGTAGTCCCGTGATTCCTGGCACAAACAAACTTATTTGTGGAGGAATCATTAATAGTAATCGCATCGCTTTTGGATCTACATAATAAAAAATACATACTAGATTCGTCTCTTTTTTATGATACAGCAGGCAAGCGGGGCATGCGGTTCACCTGATGTTATGTGACTGACCGCAAACCATGATCATCTTTGACATCAGAGTGTCGAGATGCCTTGCTAGCTTGAAGGAAGGAGCGGGGATAAGGAAAGGATTAATGACAGGAAGTTGGAAGAAGAGTAGGACAGGACGGGAGAGGTATAGGATACAGGCCTCCAGGCACCCGCTCACCGTACGAAACACAGTGCAATACTGCGTCACGGTCCGATCTTTGCTGCACCAGAGCGAGCTTGGCCTCGTCTTGAGCTTGGTCGAATTGTCCCTTGTGAACAAGCTTAAATATTCAGATGCGGAATTATATTCCGAGAACTAGGACCATTTTTTGAACAAATCTTTGAGGCAAGCTGACAAATGAACAGCAGGTCGATTCTGTTAACATCACATATTCGAATTCACTCGCGAATCCGCGTTGAAATGTCAAATTCGTATTCTGTAACATGGTGAAAATCGACCATAGCGCCAACGAGGGACAGCGTAGAGTAGCTGAACTATTTATAAGTGAAAAATGATATATTTGACAAATAACGGTATTCTGTAATAAGATTTTGATTAATATTCGGAATCATACTTCGATTCCATACGTCAAATAATACGATAGGTATTTTGTGAGTGAAAATACAATTGAAAACTCAGAAATGTTGGTTTATTTAATTTTTATGCCATTTCTAGAGCTAACAATAAAAGGATTGTTACAAATTTTGGAAATGTACGTTCCTAAGTACAATAATGTTTCAAAATATCGTGTTTTTTAAATATTCCGAAAAAAATGTTGCGTGTAGAAGAGATCACTAAGAATTAAACACAAGACCACAAGACTTACACATTGGAGATTATGGAAATTAATTAGCATTCTACGTGATTTTTTTAAGGATTTCGATGATCGATTGATTTTGACTTTTGACTTTGAATAACGTATGAATTTCTGTACAATAAACATTATAATTATTAAAATAAGATCTATTAATATATAAACAAAGTCTCTCATTGAATGTGTCATTTCTTATTTAAGAAAATATAATTGTATAGGTATTTAAGTTTTAAGAATCCTACACAAATGTAAATTCGTTACTATTGTATAAAGAAATAATAAAACAGACCCACATAGTAAGTAATGCAAGTTTATTTATCTTTGTTTTTTAAGATGTACATACTTTTATAAGAAAAACATATTTTAACATAAACAACTTGATCACTATATAATATATCTGACAAAAGCAATAGGCGTTTGGCCATATCGTAGGTCGTACGTAGGTCTCCTTCTAATAGTTGCTATAGTTTTCCAGAAACGTTTTCATCCTTGTTTCTATTCGATACATTTTCAGAAATTCCAAACTAAGAAATATTGTCAGAGTAGAGATGTAAATCCTCCATCAACCACAAAATTGCCCTCTTCAGCGTCTAAATAATGCTTAAATGCTCAATTATTGATAATATTTGTAACAATTTCGCTTAGAATAATGACAAATCGGTATTTTGACTGTTCAAAGTCTGAAAATGTCAGAGACTTCATAGTTTATTTTTTATTTGAAAAAAGTATTTAAGGTGTATTAGATGTTTTTTTCAAATAAATCGAGTTTAAAAATGATTTTTGTGAATAAACGTCTCAATTATAACAATAATGTGTAACCGTGAACGAAATACATTCTGTGGTGTTCACGATATATAATAAATGTTAGCACACAGACCAGTGGGGCGCTAGTGTCACTTCTGACACTTCAAACCTGTCATCTGTGGCGTGCAGACGTATCCGT
>LQNK01000281.1:1349-30372 GCA_001586405.1 Phoebis sennae | reverse complement strand
TCGTAAATGATCATCTAAAACTGTAACCTAAAAAGGTCATCACTAATTTATGACGTAATTTCACTCGACATATCGAAACTCATTTCACTTCACTTGAACGACATTGACGTTACAGAATACCAAAAATGTGAGAATCGAAGTGATTTTCGAAGTGAGGGTGAGAGTCGAGAAGAGATTCGAAACCGAAAATCGTGTTTTACAGAATCGACCAGCAGTTCCTCGAAATGGAACTGCAGACCTGGCTGGTCAGTAGTGAGGCTAAATCTAACCCAATTCTTCATTAAAATAACACGCCTGAGTCTATGTGTGGTATGGAAAGTTAAATACATACATCAGTTTTACTTCTGCACCTAACTATTACGTTAGGTTTCATTATGAAGAGTCCACACATAAATAAGTTATAATAGCGAAGTTTGAGTCAGTGTAATCTCTACTCTATCAAAGTGTTATATTAAGCCTGTAAGTACGAGTAGTTGAAAATGCACATAACATAAATCCTACTATCCTACTAAAATATATATAATAAATATATATAATATAATAAATGTGAAAGTTTTCATGTTAGGATGTTAAGATGGTTGTTTGTATGTGCATCACGTCTCAACTACATGATGCACTGAAAATCAGCGCTTTGCATGATGATCATCACGGCTAATGCTGAGTCGACACCCTTTTCAAGAAAAAACACTTTTCCTTGGTTTCCTTTTGACCTTTCGTTTCTTGTTCTCATTGGCAGTTTTAAGGCTCTTTTTATTTTTATTTCAGTGTATTCTTGGAATAAATGATTTTTCATTTATTACCTGTTTCTCAAATTCTGAAAAAAAAATTCAATAGTGTAGTTTCGAAGATTAACGCATATAACGCGTAACGACTACGTGTAATTTACAAACAAATTCTTTCATATTTAATTAGTATTAACTTATATTATGACGCTTATAATGAGACACGTAACACGTGAGATCTCCGGAATAAAAGCTATCCAATGTCCTGTCTCCGGTGTCATACAATTTCTGTGCAAAGTTTCATCCAAATCAATTCAGTGGTTTAGGCGTGAAGAGGAGGCAAACAGAGTTACATTCACACCGATAATATTAGTAAGGATTACTCAAATTTAATTGGCAATAAAACATTAATAAAATAATATTGGTATTCTAAGTAAATAATGACAATAACAGAATGTAGAATAATTTGGGTATTATATGTATTAGTAAAATGTATTTTTTTATAATGAGGTAAATAATTTAGTAGGTATTTAGTTTATACATATGAATAAATAAACATATGGTCGATATAATTAAAACAGATGTATATAAGCTGAATGTCTATGTTATATGTACACAAGTGTAAAATGTAATTATTTTTAAAATTATAAGGAATATAGGAAACATTAATTTTGAAGCTATCTGTAGTTTATCGCTAACGCTCAATTATTTTCGTATCTATGGTTATTTAAATCATTAAAATGATAACGTATATACTTTAGAAAATAACACAAACCTTTAATTTGTAATGGCAATTGTGTCTCCTATAACCAAGGTTGCCTGATAGATATCGCCGCTTGCGGTTGCGGCCGCCTGTTTGCTTATAATATTTGTTTTTAAGTTTTGTTTACTGAATTTACTGTTTCTCTGTTTTTTGCAAATAAAGTTCTCTATATATCAAGTTATCTATATATCAAACGTCGGTATCACAATTAATATTTTTAAACTAATTCATACTCTCCGTTAAAATAAATATGACCTATTTCCCCTAACTTATTATTTTACCTACAAAAATATACTAAAGATAAAAGGTAAGGTATATATTTTATACCAAAGATGAAAAACGGCTATCCAAAAAAATACTCATTAGAGTCGACTTTTCAATTGTGTCTACATAGTTCGGGGTGTGAAGGATTAAGGTTTTTATTAGTATTATAAAAAAAGAGCATAAGACCCTCCATTTTTGTGATAATTTAAAATGTGTTTATTAAACCACCAGTAAGGTAAGTACCCCTTCGTCTTTTAGTAATTCGTTAAAAAAGTATCCAATGTCCTTTCTCAGGTTTCAAACTATATGTCTACAAAATTTTTCCTTATCAGTTCAGTGGTTTAAGAGACAGACAGACAAACAGAATAATTTTCGCATTTATAATATTAAGTAAGGAAATAAGCATTATGATTGTGAATCAAGAAAGGCGCCAAAACTTCGACCATACTAAAACACATTAGTACTGGAAACGTCATGCTCACAGCATTATTTCTATGCAGAGAAAAACACATTTTTACTTTTCCAATTCCACTTATTAACCGACTTTCAAAAAAGGAGGAGGTTATCAATTCGACCGTATTTTTTTTAATTACAACATTATTCACGACCGGTTTCGAACATCATCGTCAGGTTTTTTTGATCTACCTAGCAAACAATAATACAAAGTATATCAAAGCATTATCCCCAAAACTATTCTCCTTAGTCCAAAAATACCCCAAAAGGGCCATCAACGAACAAAATATCCATTATGCTGAAAATTGTTTCTACGTGTCGGGGAAGTGAGGGTTAATTAAGTTCTTAATTACGCTATGAGACCGTTAGTTGTTATCGATTTCATTACACTCGATTTGCGCCATTTAAGTTTAAATTTACTTTTATTAGTGTATCGTTATTGCTGTTCAATTATACTAGTATTAAGAGTTTTATCATTATTGCTGGATAAAGCAAAAAATAAATATTTTTAAGAAAGGATATAATTAATACTAATAGCAATTGCAATTTGTAAATCAATATGATTTAGAGTTTTATTTGGAAACTAGTTATGCCCCGTGGTTTCACCCGCGAATATTTTTTTAATAAAAAATATCTTATGTCTTAAACTATTTTAGTACATAATTTCATACTAATTGGTTTAATAATTTAGCTATGTAGAAGAGATAGAGACAGAGTTACTTTAGAATTTATAGTATTAGGAAGGGTTGTAAAATAAATTTGCTATAGATTATTTTATCAATATTTTATTTAACAAGATACAAATATTATGATCGTTTATCTTTTATTCAATTTATATCTTTTTAAACTAATAATGTAAAATACTCCTAACGATCCATTATAATTAATATGGTAACATTTTAATACCCGTTAAGTGAATTAAAAGCTTATATTTAGATAATTACACATGCAGTTTGTCAATTATTTTAAAATGCACGTGTTAATAGAGCTTTTAAAATAATTATCATGTTCAATTAGTGATAAAATTGGAATTGAAAGGGCTATATTTTGCAGAATGTAATAAATAAAATTATATATTAAGCCATATCAATACGGTGGTTTGTACTTTATTTAAATTTTTTGAGCTATGCGCTTTTGTTCTTCGTTGGTAAAAATAATGCCAATGCTGTAATACCTGGAACAGAAAAAATATTTACAAAAAATTACGTATTACGTATTTGAAAACAACTTTTTGCCAAAAAAAATAGAACCGACTTCGTCACACTAAAACTAATTTTTATTTTATCTTTATTGAAATTTGACTCGAATTTGAATATCGTCTTTATATAGTTTTCAATAATTTGTGTTCAAAAATTGTGTTCTTGGACTCGTTAGAATTGTGTTAATGTCTTAGGCTATAAAAATATAGATATTATAATTATGGAATGGCACTTCAAAAATAAAAAAAAGATGGTCTCCCCATCTTTTTTTCATTATATTGATTTTTTTTTCATTTATATTTATTAATTAAGCTACCTTTTAGAACGATAAAAAATCTTACCAAACAAAAGCGCTGCTAATGAAAACAGGGGTACAATACATCCAATGTTAAGCAGAATTGGAAACATGATATTACCAAACAACGTCCCAGTGCGACCTGACATCATTATGAAACTCATTGCTAGTGACCTGCAAATTATCAATAACAATCAATCAACCAAGCAATCAATTAATCATTTGTTTATTTGCAATTTGTACTGACATACGGCATCCCACAAGGGTCTTTATGTAGACCATTTTATTCATAAATTATGTAAATGAAACATATTAAAATTGTAATTTGGTTTCGTTCTTCAAATGAGGTATTCATAACGTTTTATACAAATGTGAAAAAGGTCTGAAGAACTAATCTTAGTCGACAAGAAAAGCGATACTGAATATTCTACATTTATTTGACTGACCTGCCACTTGTAGGGAATAATTGTAAAACTAAAGCTTGAGTTAGACTTATCATTGCTCGTGCTGTCGCCACATCTGCAGAAAATATTGATACTAAGGCTGTTTTAGACGCAGCCCATCGTAAACCAACAGTACAGCCTGAAGATATCAGTCCACAGATTATAAATAAGTTCTTCTTGCCCAATGAATTTACTAACAAACTTGTGACGACGTTTGGAAGGAAACATATAAAACCCAAGATAACGGAATTTAAGTAGGTTTCAGTATTGCTGCGTACCTAAAAAAAAGCTTATGTCAAGAATATTGTGTTCCTTACAATTTGTACTTTGATATTATTGTGTATGTATATCTTTGCGCGACTTTATAATCAGAATATCTTAGTTTATTCTTCGATTAATTAAATACTAACTGTTTATCTCTCTTATATATCCCGTTCCCATAGGATTTCGGGGATAAAAACTATCCTATATCCTATCTCGGGCTTCAAACTATATTTGTAAAAAAATCATCCAAATCGGGTCGGTGGTTTAAGCGTGAAGAAGAGACAGACAGAGAGGTAACGAGGTACCTTCTCATTTAAAAAATTTGTGAAGTATGGATCCTACATTCGATAAGTTTATCTATTAAATAAACTATCTAGTGATCTTCTAAACTGACCCAAGTATAATTGTGCAAGTTGATTATAAATGAACAAATACACACAAAACAAGTAGAGTTCATTATTAACTTTCTTAAATTATTCAATAGTTGCGCCTACTTACGGGCACGCATTCTATATTATCAGTAGCATTAGTCCCTTTCTCTCTGAGATCAGAAGTATATGCATCTAACATATAACAAAAGTCCTCAGAACCTTCGTCACGGTAATGTTCCACTATGGTTGAGAGTTGGGGGAACCAGAGTCTTAGAACGTTGTACCTGCAAATAGAAAATTTGGTTAAATTTTTCTTAGGGGCCCCCCTAAGAAGGGGCCCCCTAAGAAGAATGAATTTGCAGACGTAAATTACCTGCTACGGATAGGCATATTACTCCGTATTCACATGTTATGTGTAGAGAGAGCATTTAATAGTCTTTCTAAAACAAATTTGCGAATCAGACCAGTAGTTCGTGACATGAACTTGATCAAACAAACAAAATCATCAGCTTTTTATTATTAGTATAGATATGCGACTTAGAATTCTGTTTCATAACAGTTTCAGTTAACTAAAAACATACTTGTACAAATAAAGCGTAAAAAACTTACTGTTGCATTGTGAAGAAATGAATAGAACAAAAGAAAATAAGGTAAAACAACATGGGTTTTTTGAATATAGGTTTAATGTTGTGAAATCCCGCACACAATTTTTCCGACATACTGATATTGTTTTCTTCAATTGTAACTGGTATTGTTTTATCTTTCCATAAATTAGCAAACTGAAAGAAAATAAACTTATATTCCACGAGCAACATTAATTATATTGTTCACGGTTTTTACTCACTTTTAATATTGTAAACATCGGATTAAGGCCGACGGTTAGACTTTAACATTTATATAAGCAGAATGTCTAAATTTTTTTTATTCTCGCAAATAGAATGTAAAAATGCCGTAAACAAAAGTTAAGTACAGACATACATGGTCAACTGTCATCACAGTCCACTGTAGTCATATAAAAAGTTCAATATAAAAGTACTCGCGTTGAAATAGACACAACTGAAAATATTTCCTGCCTGAAACATATTCTTTAAAAATTCAAAAACAGTGTTAGTGCGGAAATTTCACTCCACGCTGACGCGGCTATAAAATGTTTACATCAATAACGTATAACCTTAAAACTTTCGGCGGTTCTCCCCGTATTTTCCGTGTACACTTGAATGAGCACATTCCTGGCGTCTTCGTATTTGTGCTGCGTCACCAAATATTTGGGGCTATCCGGGAGAGATGCATAAAACATTGCGGCAAACAGCGGCCAAGATGATAGAATCAGGAGGTAGAAGTTCCACGTGTGGAGAACTGGAAATCAATAATGTGGAAATGCTCGAACAAGATTCAACGAAGGAAATAATGTTCGGATAGAGAATGTTGAATCAATTGATTTACAAAAAAAGTATAAAAATGAATTGATAGATATAGAATGCATTGAATTTCGGCCTGAATTTATTATACTTGATACAAATAAGATTAAAGAAGATTTGTTTTTATAGGGCTATAACTATAAGCGGTTTTATAATAAAAACAAATGACTACCCGATTATATATTGGCGTTCATAATACATCCTTATGAAGATAGTTTCATAACTATACTACTTAATTAAATTGATAAAATTATTCTTACCAAACAATCCATCAAGAAACGAAGCCGTCCAATCAAGTGTCATTATTCCCCACGTAATAAAAGCTAGAATTACTTGACCAATTGCAACAAAAGATGATTGCACCAACATGAACCGGTCCCTTATATCTGGATGACAGAACTCTGATGAAAGTGACAACATTGGACTTAGTGATATCGCAAACCTGAAGAAATAACAATACATTTAAAATTTAAAATTCGCATCTCTCAATTATCTTATCAAACGAAGCTAAGAAGACTCTTGATTAATGGCCGATTTTAATAATGTGTCAAATATTAGGGATAGTTTGACAGACTATATGATATTGACGTTAGATAGACAAAAGACAAAGCCGGAAAGGCACCTGCTACACTTTGATGTTGTAGATGTTCATTGGCTGCGGTCAGTCACTTAACATCAGATAAACCGCATGCTACGCTTACCTGCTTAAACATAATAAGGTATAAACAGTAACGGTATTGGAAACAGTGTGAATAAAATCTTTTCTTAAATATGCTAAACAATTTAAGAAGTAAACTTTTATATAAAGACAAACAAGAAGTATCAATACAAGGTATAAAGTATATTAAGAAGTAAAAACAAGATCCTATAGCTAAGTCTCGGTCTATCTGTCACCAGGCAGTATCTCATAAACCTCGATAGCCATAACGCTGAAAACTTTTCACAAATTATGTATTTCCGTTGCCCTATAACAACAAATATTAACAATAAAAATAACTTAAATATTAAGGCCAGATCTGATACGGAAGCCTTTTTAAAGTCTAATATTTATTTCAAAAGGACCTTTGATCGGCTAACGTATTTCAGCAATCATAAAGCGTTTGAACGAATCAATTAATGAAACATAACAATTGCCTTTGTAGCCGCCGACAATTAATTGAAATTATAATTAATGATTGATGAATTTGATTTGTATATTTTCAACGCTTTTGTTCTATTGTGATTAAAATAAATTTTATGAGAATAATTGATCTATTTCTGTGGAAAATTGTAATTAAGACTTAGATGTTAGCCGACGTAGAAGAAAATAATTACTTGTATATGTCTTTTGTTATATTTTGCACTATATTAACATTTTTGATCATGCAAACATCTAAACATACAAACATTTATAATATTAGTAGGATAGCTGATAGGATTCGTAGAATTAGTAGGAGAGTAGAAAGTACGATTCCGTTTTGAACTCAAGCTTGACTTTTGATTAGTTTTCACAGTAATAATATTTTCATTAAAGCATTTCCCACTTAATATTTGGACACGTACTCGAAATAACATGTTTGTCCTTACTTCAAGTAGATCTTAAGTATATCAAACTTTGGTTCCGATCATACGAATGCAAATTGCATTTCGAATGCTGAGTGTTTCAAAACTAAAGTTCTGCATTTAAGACATAAATTTGATATGCGGGAATAATGTTAATACTTACAATATATTTGGCTATAAATTTAAGGCTTAATCTTAATGCAATCATCCTATTTAATATAATTAATGTGAAAGTTATTACAGATGTATGATCTTTTACTTAGATACATAAATATTAAATAACATTTTTTTATTATATCCAAAAATGTAAGATAAACTATGTATCTAGTTGGTAAGTCTTGTCGAAATAAAAAAATAAATATATTATGTATGTTTCTTACTCATTCGGGAAAAACTTACTAAACTGACCGTGATGAAATTTGGGATACAGGAAAAGATCCAGAATAACAAATAGTTTTAATTCTGGAATTCCCACGGGATCAGAAGTTAGGCAGGTGAAACAGCGAGGCATTTTTATTTTATTTTATTTTTTTATTTTTTTTATTTTTCTTTATTAGGGAAAACAAACAGATGCACAGTACAAAATAGGTAATATTAATATTATTGTCTACATAGCCATTACTGTGCACCCAATCACGTTATCCACAAATTACTCACAACGTAATTGCGTGCAACAGCTACGAGTTAAAATATTAAGAATACAGACATGGCTAGTATTTCATGAAGATACTTACAAAAATCCTTCGAAAAACTTCGATGTCACCAAAATATTATAGGTTTGGCTAACGGCTGACGTCATAGAAAATATAAAGAGGCCTCCAAATCCGAACACTAGAAACTTCTTTCGTCCAAAAATGTCTGTTAGAAATCCGGCGAACAAGCACGATGCCATCATTCCTGAAATATCAATGATTTATCGTAATCAAGTGAAATGTTCTATAAAAAAACTGTATAAAATGTAGAGCACTTGTAGGATATAAACAAAAACCCCAAACACGCCTACTTTTTTTCGATTTTTTTTGCCTACTTCCATGGTTCCATCCACTTTTCAGGGCTGCGACTACAATAGGATTTTTTCATATAAAAATTATCAATACATGTCATAAAATCGTAACAAGTTCGAATTTGTAAATGGAATATTTTGCGGAAATTTTAATACAGGGCGATATTAGAAGGGATACAGAAGGCAAATTAATATATTTTTTTTCTTTCATGTCTGTATGTAATTTAACTGATTTATTACTGGTTGTATCAAAAACATTAATTCTATTATTTACGTTAATTAATACCATAGTATAGTGTATTCGTCTTTACAGTATTATAAATTGCCTCACCTACATACGGTATAGCGTTTAAAACGCCTTTCTTCAGCAAATCCATGTCCAGATCACACTCCGCTATAGGCAGAATATAAGGAGTAGTTGAGGATATAATAACACCAGCCATATGTCCAAAAAACGAAGTAAATAATAGGCGAATATGAAATCTTCCAAAACCACATTCTTTTAGTGCTAAATTAACTTCCTCTATAGGTGTTATTTTGTTTTTAGCTGTAATAAATATTTTATTTGTATTGTCGGCAAAATTTTGTGATGTTTTAACAAGTTCTGTATATCATCTTTATATGCAAATGTCACTTGTTAGTTGTTAGCTGTCATCAGAGTCCTATAAAAGAGTAGACGCATTCAGTATCTGGGCGCATTGGTACCGATTGCGCCTGGTGCTCGAACGTCTTATTGACGTCACGACCCATCTACACTCACTTTGCTAATAGTCGTTATGACTAGCTATGATTTGTTGTTAACTGACCAGCACTATAAAATCACAGTACATTTCTATTACATTTCGACATAATTATACAAAGTTTTTAGTTTATAACAGTATATTAATATCAGCTGTGTCTCGCGGTTTTACTCCCGTTTTTTCCCGTGGTATTTCCGGATTATTTTTATCAGAAGTTAGAATTATCTTCGTTATTTTATTGCCCTTACAACAGTAAAAAAAAAACAAATCTAGTATAATCTTGGGTTCGTTTTAACGCGAGTACTTTCAATATTAAATAAAATACTTTTTAAAGGATTTAAATATTATTTTATAATAAGTAAGTTTATTGTATAATTAAGTATATTGTATAAAAAAGTATTTTATTCAATCCATAATCTATAAAAAACACTGTCTAATTTAGTAAAGAATAAAGGTACAAATAAAATTCATTAAGATAGCTAAATAAATTTAACATACGACCTTCAATTCCATCCAAAAAGTCCATCTCGTTCATTTTCTTGTGTTATGAAATAAATTGAAATGTATACATATCACGCGTTCTTCAACAATTACTTTAAAATGCTACCAGCTTATTTATCACATTAATTGTTATCTTCACAGCCGCAACCATTTTATTGTAGCCTCCGGAAACGTTGTTATCGTTTTTACTTTAATTGATCGTAATAAGAGGCGCGGGTCTTCTGAAAATGGTTGGGTTATATTGACTTTAGATAATATTGTCTTTCCATTGTATGTTGCGGAAATTATTATTTAATTTCGTCATGAACGTGAAATATATTCCTTGTATTTATACGTTCATTTTCAATAATGTATTTCTATGTCAAATTATATGACAATAGATAGACAAAAGTATCCGTCATTAGGATATTGAAATCAAAGTAAGTGAAAATAGATAGATTTGTCTGACTTTAGTAAGCAAAACAAGGGATAGATAAAATATTGAAAACGGCGGAGACAATTTAATCTTTCTGTAAGGGATAATGACGCAATATTTCCTATGTTGCGTCCACACCAGATGGAGTGTGCAAAGACTCGAGTGACGTTAACTATTCGTACGTACACGTGCATCTGTGTGCGTGTTATGTGACCAGATATTGATTGAATTAAAAAATTGAATAACCCAAATAATCTTTAGTTACATGTGAAAGGTTGATTCATCTTCTTATTTTTGCTAATAGGAACAACTTTTACAGTGTTATAGTAACACAAGACAGCACATTTTTATGAAAAATTACTAAGCCCACGTGACATGTTACGTCGAACTAGACAAACGTTTTTGTATTTGTTTTTGGATTTTATATTTGCTTTTCTGTGTCACTCGTGTCTTTGGGCACTTCATCTGCTTTTTATTTATTGCGTCATTATGAAAGAAATATTCTGTCATTATGAAAGATTTTCAAATAAATTTTGCCAAGTCCATAAAGGCGCAATTACATCATCCTATTAGGGGTCGCAGCAATGGGTTTTTTCCTTCCACTCGTCACTCTTCTTTGTCATTTCCGCATTCATACCTCTTTTATTCATATCTTCTTTTATACAGTACAACCATTGTTTCCTTGGCCTACCTCTTCCTGTTTAACCATCAACCTTCATATTTATCTCCCTCTTCCGAACATAACCATCCTCCCGCAGCATCACATGTCCAAACCAAGCTAGCCTGTTACTTCTTACCTTATCAGGGATCGGTGCAACTTTTAAGCTTTCTCTTATATGTTCCTTCCTAATTCTATCTAGTCTTGTCACCCCACACATCCATCTCAACATTGTCCTCTCCGCTGCTCAACATTCGGAACCATAAAGGCGCAATTACATTGTTAGTTAAGTCAACAAATGAAATTCAGCGGTCGATAAATATGTGCATGGCACTTCCCATTCGGCACAACGACCGATGTAAATGAGCCATATGTATCTAACTAAATTTTGCTCATTTTTTACAAAAACAGTTGTTGGATTTAAAGTATAACACCGGATTAAGACTTATCGTACTAATATTATAAATGCGAAAGTTTGTAGGGATGTATGTATGTACGTATAACATCCATACAAACCTACAACCGGTTACTCTATCACGCAAAAACTACTGAACCTCTATTTCATTTTTAAGATATATCTAACTAGCTTTCAGCCCGCGGCTTCGCACGCGTGGGCTACTAATTTCTGTATTTTTTAGAGGCGCACAACAAAAGTTTAAAAAATTACAGCCACAGGACAGGACCCCTGATATATGTGCATGTCTATTTATTACCTAGTTTTTTTATTATTTTCTATGGAAATAGGTTTGACCAAAATCTCACAGTGCGCGCGCCTCTTCAAAAAACATAAAATTGTAGCCCACGCGAGTCAAGCCACGGGCGGAGAGTTACTCATTTTTTTTAAGTTTTTGAGAATTTATTGAGTGTTTTAACGTCTTAATCCATACGTTTAGAGTATAAAAGGTATGTCCGCAACTGAACCAAAATCTCTCATTGTCACGTGGTATGACATTTTCACGACTTTAGAAAAGTATATCTCAAAAAATATGTATGTTAGCAAAAACGCATTTAGAAACCTCTATTTCATTTTTAAAGACCTATCTAATGACACCTTATACAATGATGTACTCGCGAATTTATTTTTTTACCCTCCGTTTACATGTATGGAAAGCCACCCCTAAAATGTTTTTTTCAAATAAAATGTAGCCTATAAGTTGCACCTAATCATGGTCTATCAACATGTAAAATTCAATCAAAATCGGTCCAGTGGTTATTGCGTGATTGACGAACATACAAACAGATAAACAGACAAACAGACAAACAGACAAACAGACAAACAAACAGACAAACAGAAAAAAAAATTTTTAACCATGGTTTTGGTATCTATAGAACATACATATTGCATACCAATTACTCTTTTTGAAAAATATTCAATGTACAGAAATGGTTCGGTTACTGTTTTATTATATGTATAGTTGACGTATATTAATTAATAATATTGATCGCGAATTTTTTTTATCATCCATGTATGGAGTCGGGGCCGAATAACCCGAAAATAACGGCAGCCGTTTTAATACGATATCCTTTCGAACTTTGTCTTTACCATACCGTTTTCTTTTAAAACCCTTAAAAACCTGTATCATGTTAAAAGGTATCGTATTCATAAACCCTATTTTCCGGTTTAGGCCTTTGACCACGCATCGATATTAATACTAATTTTATTTATCGTATTCATTATGTGCTAATTATTTCGTTCAAATTTAAAGCTTATAAATAAATATTTCAAGCGAACATTTTGAATTCATTATTTTTTCAAAGAATTAAAAAAAACTTACATTTTTATGTTGATATAATTACAAACTGATGATATGCCTTATCAAAGATGAAAATAGAAAACATTTTAGATTTGTTATTACCCTTAACCGTAAAACCAAAAATCTTTTACGGGATCCAAATTTTTTATATACCGAAATTAAGGGTACCTTTTTGACAGTTTTAGATTAGTATATCAGTTTCATAACGGTTGGACAGCGGTTAATTTTAAAGGTATAAGCTATACCGGTTTCGGTCCTTGTATTGAGTTAGAGAGCCACCCCTAAAAATATTTTGTCACATAAAATGTAGCCTATCTAAATGATGTCTATCAGAATATACATTTTTACTAATTCTATCCATTCATTTACATGATTGACGTACAAACACAGATAAAAAGACAAAAAGACAAACGGAAAAAAATATAACCATGGATTTGGTGTCTATAGACCATACATATTGCATGCCAAATACTCTTTTTAAAAGTATTCAATGTAAAGAAATGGTTTGGTTACTGTTTTATTATATATCTTTGGTATATTTAGATTAAAATATGCCTTTAATTGCTTTCAATTCTATTAAGAATTAGTAAATTATAATTTACTAGCCATCCTACATTGACTCAGTATACTTAGCCTTACATTAGTACGACCCAATTCCCCCCCCCTATAATTATAGACTCTTATAAGTCATACCATCACTTCTAGATTCATATTGCCCGTGTGGCGACGGGTAAGAATACATGTGTCGCCACTCCACTTCTACCCGCGGGTTTCGTAAGAGGCGACAGAGGGTAATTCTGCTGTATAACATCTTCAGCTACAAAGAAGTGGGAGCCGAGCATAGCATGATTGGGCCAAGCTCACACCGGTGTAATTACCACCCCAACTTCCTATCATTAATCCTCTACTCTTATCCCCTGCCCTTCCTTCAAGCTGGCAAGGCACCTGCAACAGTTTGCTTATTATCAAGATAAAAGTGTGTATATTACTTTTATAACGCAGAAAAGTAACATTGCTATCACAGAGGTAGGTGGAGGGAAATAAAACAATAAATGCAATATAATAATCAGACAGGTACACAGGAGTTATTATAGTGCACAAGTATGCGCACAAGCACAGGTTCACTCTCTGTTCCTTTACTCTCATAATCTGGTGGGACGACCAACACGACCGGAGACAGATCAGGCGCAGGACCGACGGCTGTACGTTCTCTCCAAAGCACGGGGGTGTACCAACACTGCCAACTTCCAGACTTAGGGCTGCTATAATAATAGGTATTACCATGTAACTACGACAAGATTATGGCTGTGTTAGGTAAATCATTTACGTTATAATTCCCTAAGCTTTAACTAAAGACGGTCTCCAAAACTTAATTTAACAACAAACAATAATAATCTTTATTAAAATGACTCTAACTTGACAAATTAACATGGATGGAGGGTAGTATATGTGACGACAGTGCACAACAACAACTTTACTAATAAAGATTCATTTCAATGTACTTATTTTTTCAAGCTACCTCAATCGTCATTATTTTCAAATTTACCTTTTATGTTAATGTTCAATTCATTTGGTTTATTTAGAATAGATAAAGCTTTTTTGTCACTGGCAGCTCACAGTGTGTAGTTGACAATTTGCTTCCAAATAACAGATTTGCGCCGTGGTAACGTTCTCGTGTATGACCTAATTCTTGCTGAATCGTTTCGACTCCCACTATAATTATTATCGTCTTTGTGTACTATCACTTCCAGTTTCATGTCGTTTTAGCTGAATCGCTTGCTTTTATTCCTACCACAATTTTTGTTGTAGGAATAAAAGCTGATTAATACTTAGTATTTCTTGTGTTTGTTTTAACGTGGTACTTTCCATAATAAATGAAATACGTTTTAAAGGATTTTACTCGCATTTATCAGTAATAGTTGTTAGGACAGAAAGAAAATAGTTGAATGAATAAAACTCTTTATTGTTTAATGACATAAAAAAATATTAAATATAAAAAGAAAAATCTTTTAATGTTCTTTACAAGAAGATCGCCTAATTAATCGATCGAGATTAATCGATAAGATTAAATCTTATCAATTTTGAGCGATATCGTCCTGGTAACTTTTGTTACAGTTTTATTAAGGGAAAATATTAACATCTTTTTTAAAATTTAATTTACTATTAAAGGTTAAAATTAAAAAATAATAAACGGCAATAATATTTTATTCTTCGTAATTTAACATTATTAAGAAATACAAATATTTTACAAGTTTCTTTTCTAGCTATGAAAGACTATTATAAAGAATGTAAACAATTTTATTTTGGCAATCTTTATTTTTACAAATCGAACAAAAAGTAGTAAACATTTATATGGTTTTTAATTTTTTTTCGACGGTATAAACCACGCAATTGCAGTAGAAACTGTAACAAAAAACACAATGGTATTTAAAATACAAACACAAAAAAGGTTTCTTTAACGGCTTACTCAAAATTCAAAATATTTTATTTCAGATGAATCCATATTCCTTAAACATTCATGTTAGTAAAAATGTTTAAGTTATCAAAAAATGTTCTACTGTTCATTCATACTTAAAGACTGAAAACTTTTTCAGAAGTTACGGCGTGATTATCACACACACATCCAAACTGTCACAATTATAATATTAGTAGAAAATAAGATTATGAGACTTAGAATTAGATCTGGTACTGGTATCAAGAATTATTGGTAGAAACTGCTTTCCAAACCAGTAGCGAGTAAAAAAATAATTAAACTTATGACCGACGATTTAATAGTGTTTTTAGGGGAAACCTAGTTTATGTATCATACATGTTCGATAATTTAAGGGTGAAATTAAATACTTACTAGCCACAAGGGCAGCCAATGCAAAAAATGGCACCGCACATCCCATATCCAAGAGAATAGGAAAGACAATGTTTCCCACCACAGTGCCTGTTCGACCCAATGTCATGACTATTGAGATGGCTAAAGATCTATAACAAATAAAAATACTATGATTTTCCACAAAGTTGGGAAATAAAGGCGTTTACTCTCGGAAATTTAACACAACGCCATCGAATTTAAAACTAACCTATGCTTATGCTTTGGAAACTAAACAACTGATTTTGCCTTCTTTAGTAAATGCATAGTATGATAAAAAATGAATGTTGATCACATGATATTTTTAACCGTAGGAATCGAAATCATACTTTTTGGTGCATTAGACACTTTGAAATTGTCCACTGTGCCAATTGGGTCATCATTTTTGAAGACAAAAGAATTTGATAAACAAGTATCTGACCTTAAAAATCGTGAATTTTTATCAACATTAATAAAATGTAAGAAAAAGAAAAAGTTGATAATGGACAAAAAGAAAAAAGGAAAGACAGGATACCTGATTGAAATATATCTCAATCCTCTCCAATCCAAATACCTTGTGTATTTAAAACAAAATAAAAGAATTCTTTTAATAATTATCAATACCAAAGAAGTTTATGATAAATCAGGTTGCCTGCACAATGACTAATCTTCGATGAATAAAGCGTCCAAAACCTTTGTTATTAATAAATATAAGAAGCCTAATTCACCATAAATTAGTTTCAAAATGCAAATTAGCTTTAAAAACCCAAAACCGTCCTTAATTCGATCGGCTGTTAATTTTTGACGTAATTAATCAAACCGATATCATCTTTCGTGTTTCACTTATTCACATCGTTAATCATTTGGGGAAGCAAAATATGAATATTATTTATAAAGAGATTAGTCAGCTGTTACACCAACGTAAATAATGGAATTAATTTGTTAAAGTGGAAATGAATGATGTTTCAACTTAGGTAATGTTATTGTGGTGAAGCTAGCAAGCATGATTGGCTATGATGAGATGAGCCAGATGCGTAACGGCTGAGCTATCATAGATGATTTGACTTCGAAAGAGAGATAGAAAGTTTGTGTGGTAAAAGGGACAAAATTGGCAATGAATCCGGTTTTTTGTCATTTAAAATATAGTTTTTCCCTTTTAATATTTATGCAAATTGTTCTCAAATTTTTGTGGAAACTAACTTCGGTTTCCATTCACACTGTTCTAATCAAAACAATTTTTGTGTTCAGTTATAATACCCTAACCTTTAAATGTTGATTTGGAAAAACCGTATTAACTAAAAGTAAATATTTTATTTGGAATTGAAAAGAATACTCCAATTTCACATTTTAATGTCTTTATACTTTGATAAATAAAATCAAAGCATTGAAATAGAAACATTCAAGAACTTTCCATACGCTTAATACAATTATAACTTATACAACATATAATTACATTTTCTTTATGTTACTGTTCATAATTGAAATGGCTCCTCACAACTTTTAGACTCGTTCTTAATCGCTTCAGAAATCAAAAGAAAAAAGAACACAATATTCAAAGAAATCTCTTTCAACAAAGAACTCCCGGGTCTATTGTCGTACATATTTAAGTTTAAGTCTGAAACACTGTAACTAAAGTGACAGTTTCACTTTAGTTATTATATATTGAAATGTGAGTAGAAATCAGATTAAAAAATTTAATCATTCTCCTTCTTTTTAAATCTTTTTTGATGTCAAGTCTTATGTCGAATAAGTTATCCATTCGTATAATTATTTAGTGTATTTACTTTTTAAGCATGGGCCATACTTTTTTGTAAGATTCTTAAACATTATTCACTAGCTGCGCACCAGGGCTTCGGTCCCGTGGGAATATCGGGATGATATATAGCCTATAGCCTTCCTCGATAAATGGGCTAAAAGAATTTTTCAAATCGGACCAGTAGTTAGTGAGATTAGCGCGTTCAAACAAACAAACAAACAAACAAACTCTTCAGCTTTATTTTATTTTATTTTTTATTTTTATTTTTCAAAACATGGGACAAAAACAAACAGCTACATCATAAATATAACATACATAATTTTGTTGCAAATAATATTTATCAATGATGCAGCCCACAACGCTGTCCACGAATTAAAACTAAAAAGTAAAGTAGCAGTAATGTAAATATCGTTAGGTGACTACGGGGATAAACAAACAAGATTTATTTGGCGAGCAGAGATTGGAGAATTATATTTTTGAATTTAGGAAATGAAAGTGAGAAAATGTCAATATTAGTAAAGTTATTATTAAAAGATTTCATCAAATGGTGAATTGGTGAGCGCAAACCAGTATTAGTGCGGCACACGCTAACTGCGAATGGACCGCGCATATGTGCTTGTCGTGTATTAGCTGCTCGGGGGACTGCATAATAAATCCTGTTGGTTAAATCCATACAATCATATTTATTTCTTACTATATTATAGAGGGTAATTGCTTCCATATATTTACGTCTACTGTTAAGTGATAATAGTTTATACTTACAAAGTAAATCACAATAAGATATGGTATAACCATAACATCTATAATGCATAGCACGTAAGAACTTACGCTGGACTGACTCAATCATACTGTCATACTTATTGTAAAAGGGGTTCCAGATGGGTACTGCGTATTCTAGTTGTGACCTAATAAGGGATTTGTACAGGCTAATGTAAGAAGCTGGTCTTTTGAAGTCGGCAGTCGACCTCATAACAAAACCGAACATTTGAAACGCTTTGTTTACTATTTTTTCTACGTGAGAATTTAACACAAGCTTAGAGTCCAACAGTATACCAAGGTCTTTCACACAGTTCGTATGTTGAAGGGGGATATTAGATAAGTTGTATGAAAAATTAATTACTTTTTTATTTTTAGTAAAATGTAAGTATAAGCATTTTGGGATACTTAAAAATAGTTTGTTAATATCACAGAAGTTGGATAGCCTGTTAAGGTCCTGTTGGAGCAGTATGCAGTCCTCCAAGGTATGAATAACTTTAAATACTTTAAGATCATCTACATACAACAGGAAATCACAGTGTCTAAAACAACGTGCTATGTCATTAACAAAAATAATGAATAGAAGAGGGCCGAGGATAGAGCCTTGGGGTACACCAGATGTCACTGATACCGTTCTTGAATAGTACCCATTAATGACCACTTTTTGACAGCGATTGCTAATGTATGAAGCAAACCAGCGAAAAAGGCTTCCCCGAATACCGTTGAAGGCTATCTTGCGTAAAAGTATCTGATGATCCACCTTGTCAAAAGCCTTCTTAAAATCTGTATAAACAGCATCAACTTGAAGACGACTGTCAACACTGTTAAACAAGTATGTAGAAAAATGTAATAAGTTCGTTAAAGTAGAACGATTTTTGACGAAGCCGTGTTGTTGTTTGATAATAACATTGTGTAATAAGGGATATACTTCGTCGTGAATAAGTCTTTCAAGGAGCTTCGACAAGGTGGACAATATTGAGATAGGACGATATTGCTCCACGTCACTCTTAGATCCGTTTTTATGCACCGGAGTAATGTTAGCGCATTTCCAGGCAGAAGGCATGACGCCTTCGAAGATACATTTGTTAAATATGATATACAGTGGTTTACAGATAGTTTGGGCTGTATTCCTTAAGAAGAATGCAGATATACCATCTGGCCCTGGACCTTTGGATGGATCCAATGACTTCAACGCTTCGAGTATTTTTTCTTCGCTGAAGTGTATTTTAGATATTATAGGCGCGCCACTATCGATAAATTCATCTGGTTCATTTAAAAGTGTTGGTGTAGACGAAGCTGGTTCATAAACTGAATAGAAATAGTCGGAGAACATGTTACAGATAGCTTCTGGGTTATTAGAGACATTGTTATTATAGTGCATCTTTGCTGGTATACCAGGTTTATCTTTACGACTATTTATATACGTCCAAAATGATTTAGTATTAGAGCAGACACTATCCTCAACTGTGTTTATGTATTTAAGGAAGAGTTCCTTACTTAATTTCTTAAAAGATGCCCTGCGCTGAGCAAATACTTCATAGTCTGATAAATTGTTATATTTCTTCCATTTGATCCATGCTTTTTCTTTTAACCGTAATATTTTTATAAGTGGACGAGAAAACCAAGAAGGAAATTTATTAGATTTTGTACTAGCCAAAGGAGAATAACTTTCGATTAATTCTTGTATTTTTGCATAAAATATCGACAGAGCCTCCTCAGTATCTCGATCGGATATAATTTGAGACCAGCATATGTCTTGTATGGCAGTATTTATGAGGGTGTAATTAGCTTTATAAATATTGTATTTATTTAGGGGGCGCCTTTTCATTGGAGATATTTTAAAACTCATACAAAATCTATACAGTATGGGTGGATGGTGTGCATCTATGGGCACTAAGGGTGTCAAACCATCGAGAGCAGAGCAATACTTATTAGTTAAGAAGAGATCTAAGATATTATTGTTTACATTCGGATATGTATTATATTGAGAGACATTTAGGAATGACATTAAATTATTTAAAAGCGTACAAATTAACGAAGTACCAGAACAATAGGGAACACCATGATTTGGTAGGAGCAAGTGTCCTGACGACGGGATCCATTTTGCCTGTGGCATATTAAAATCCCCAATTATATAAATATCATCCACGCTCGGATTATTAAGGATCTCTTTGAGTAAATCAAAATATTCTTCGTATATCTGTGGAATTGTCTTGGGTGGTATATAAGCTATGCTGAAAATATGACGTTTAGTTTGACATGTACTGTTTATTTCAATAATGAGATATTCCATATATTTATGTAAATGTAAACTGTTAAGAGATGCTGAAAAGATAAATTCAGAAGATTGAAGGGTTTTCAATATCGCAATAAGTACACCACCACCGTCACCTTTTTGGGTACAAATTCTATCACGATCGCATCTGTATACATTGTACCGTTGGTCAATAAATTCATTATTGCTGATATTTGGGACCAGCCACGTCTCAGTCAGAACAATAATGTCGTAGGTATTCATGAGAATATTCTTATATATTGCTTGTAATTTTGTACGGATGCCCCTACAATTCTGGTAATATAAGGTTAGGTTTTCATCCATTGCTTAATATGGAGTACAAGTGTATATTACAGGATTGAGTAAGCCCCAGCAGCAGCTCTGTTTTATAGGATAAATAAAACCATACATAAATGAAAGGCAATTTTATAAAGTATAAAATAGTTAAAAAAATATAGATGTGATAATATGTCATCCGCCAATTTAATATATTGTGATTACACATTTTGATTTTTGTACAGCAATCATGAAGCATAATATGAGCAAAAGAAAGCAATTCCCCTCTACACACTCTCAAAGACAATAAGATTATAATAATGTAAAAGGGTTTATCTAGCACACGGCACATAAAAAACAAAATAATAATTTCTTTACAGAAAACAATACAATTAATTCTTTCCTTTATAGGTAGTGTGTAGCAAAATGACAAGACAATGAGGTTACTTAAGTATGACTTAGACCTAGGAGTGAAGTATGTTACATGAGCGGTCATTACATATGCAAGCAATACAATTGAATATGCATCTTTACACATTAAAAGAGAGCAATAAGCACACCAAATATACAAACAGATTACCAAAAAAATATTTGAAAGTTGTGTGTATAATTTGTATTTTAGGTCAAGAAAGTTTATATGTAGTTGAAATATATAAAAGCCAACAGAAACACATCCCAATACACCACAAAGTATGAATACCAATATGTCAACATACACATCAATTAATAAGGCAGAAAAGTTACAGACACAATTAATTAACTTATAACATATTGTATGTAAGTTAGCCAACAGTACAAATATATTTTTATAAAGTATAAAAATACAAGTTTGAAGAGTGTAATATGTAAACATAATAGTTGAAGGAACAAGGTAGCAATTTGTGAATAAAACAATTATTATGCACATTATCTCAAAAGAACTACAACAAGAATTAAAGGGATACAATGAATCAACTCTGAGCCAAACAAAGTCGAACTGTGACATTTGATAACTAGACTGTAAAAAACCTTTAATAGTGAGATAAGGTAACGGCATAAAAATACAGTTAAAAACTGAATTTAGTATTATTACATATTGAAAATTAAAAACATTAGAAAAGTGGTGCCATTTATAAAGTAGTTTTATGGGCATTATTAGCTTTAATTTTTTTGATGTCATCCAGTGTGCGAACAGCAAAGGAGGGAGCACCATCACATTCACGCACAAGCACTGTAGCATGCTTAATCCATACATACTTATAGTTGTGTTGATTAGCAACCTCCTTGCATTTGCGAAACAACTGCTTTATTTTCAGTGTGAGGTGTTCATTAATATAAATTTTAGCTGGTGGCCCTGATATGCCAATTTGATCTGTTTTAAGTCCCTTAGACCTGCGATAGGCACTCAAAAGGTTATCACGTATAATGCGCGAAGGAAATTTCACAACAATATTTTTGGGCCTGTTAGTGTTTTGTGAGGCGTGCTGTACTCGATGGATAGATATGATATCCTTTTGAGACATAGAAAAATTAATGGTGTTGCCTATTTGTTCTATCATTTGAAGTAAGTTTTCGCCGCGCTTCTCTGGGATGTTACAGATTTCGGCATTGCAGTTCCTGGCCTGCTGCTCAAGAGATTCAATTTTATACTCCAGACTTTGTATATACGACTGATTGGTAGTGTCACAAGTAAGAGTTTGAACACGTTTTTTGAGATCATTATGTTCATCAGCTTGGAACTGGAGTGACGTTGTAAGATCCACAACGTTTTGAGTCACCATACCAAGAGATTCCTTAAGATTATTTTGCTCACTACGAATAACTTGTATTTCCTTCTTTATTTCCGTTAAGGAGACACTAATACTATCATTGAATTTAGACATGCTGAGCTCCATTTCCTCGCGCCAGCTGCGTAGGGTGCCTCTGATATCCTCAGTGAATGTTGTCATAGCGTTATGCATGTCATTGCGCCACCCGCTCATAGTTTCGCTCAACTCGAGGGAGAAAGCATTGAGAGTGCCTTGATGGGGAGATTCGGACCTGGTGCCACCCATTACAATGGACGACGCAGAACTTGTTGAGGAGCTCGATGACGATGCCAGGTGGTTCAGGTTATCACCCGGCGAGGTCGCATCGTCGCAGTTCTTTGGGTTTTGTGTTGTACGCTTAGTAGATGCAGTATTAGGCCGGTCACGACGTGTAATGTTATTGCAGGACAAACACTTCCAATAACGTATTTGGTCATGGGTATAACTAGCGAATTGCTTTCGCGTCACATTAAGGCATTCGCAGTGGTAGATTCCGTGGCAATTATTACACTTAAGTGATAATGCAGCTGGCGCAACAACTTCGTTGCAGTGATTGCATATTCTGTTCATGGTTACGACTTATGTCGAGAATTGTCCTTATTAATGAAATGAAATGAAATGAAATGCTTTATTTACCACCACATTCGTATGTAAAAAAGACATTTTTTAACTACTACTACTTAATACTACACGAAGTTACAACATAGGGGGACAGAGGAAAAAAGAAAGAAAAGTAGACACAGTGGTGGCAAAAAGGCCTCCCCATCAGCACAGCAGCGATAATAATTAATTATCGCTACACTGATTTTCGGAGGAGACCCGTGGCTGTGAAGACGTACGGACGTATGATAGGCAGATAGTGTGTAAATGGACATAATTAATTATAATAAGTAGATATATATACATATTACATTATAATATTATATTTTTTATATGAAAATAATAAATACATATGTGTGAAAATAAAATTAAAGGTTTATTCATGTGTAAATTCATGTTAAATATCTTTATTATAATACTGATTGAGCCACTTATTGACAGGTACACAAGATTTATAAGATCTATTTGTTTAGTTCCATGTATTTATGTAGATGTCACTTTTTACAATATTGGTGACAGTAGGAATGATTTGCAAAATTTGAATAAAGTAAGATATATTTCCGATTAAAATGTGCGATAACTAAGTAACGGATTTGCAAGTTATTTGCAAGAAATGTATAGTTTAATGTTATTTCACTTTTTTAGTAAGTAGTCTTCATGGGATTAATTGCAAATGTGAACGTTTATTACTCACTGTTTTAGCGAAAGTCTAAATACACTATAGTTGATTGTTAATCACAAGAAAAAACTTTAACACTATTAGTATTGTACCACCTGAAGCTACTAAAAACACAAAGCAGAACAGATTCTCACTTTAACTATTTTTAAAATATATTTTAGCTCGGAGCTTATTCAAGTAGGTAAACGTATCAACAGCGCCACCTGACAATGGTGACAATTAATATCAGTTCATATCTATACTAAAATTATAATATTAGTATAGATATGAACTGATATTAATTCAACAAAGACGTCAAGAGCCAGTGATTTCTCCTGTAAATTTCACTCAATAAATCGGATGCAAAATCGGAAACTTTTGCAAAATATTCTCTCTAGATATAATAATAATAATTACTACGTTGAGGACCATACTCACCTTATATTAGTAGGAAAATACTGCAAAACCATCGTCTGAGTAAGACTGGCCATAACTTGGGCAACCGCAACATCGGTAGAAAATAAGGAGACCATAGCCAACTTCGAATTAGTCCACCTCAAGCCCAACGTCAAAAAGGTGCCAATAACCCCACATATAATATAGAGGTTGCGTTTACCAACTTTGTTGACAAGAATGCCACTAATGACGTAAGGTATGAAACAAATGGTGCCCAATATTACGTTGTTTATGTAAGTTGCCGTGCCACTGCGTGCCTGGAAATTAATAATATACTTGAATTATGAGCTGGTGGTTAAGTACCAAAATTGTATGGCTTTATCAGTAGATATATGACCGCCTTGTTCGTTCAGCGGTTAGCTCATTAGCGTTACCTGGGTTCGATTCTCACTGGAAAATAATGCCCCAGTCTCGCAAAGCCCTTGGAGCAAATCAAATAGTAAATCAGTTAACTTTATCTTTTTAATTATATCGAAATCAGTTTAAACAAAGAAAAAATATGTTAACAAACAGTATAGTATCTCTGAATAATCAGTCACATTACATTCAAACTGTGCCTTATAAAATTTAAAATTACATCAACATTTGTATAAATGAAATTACGAACGTATTTGTTCCAAATAGAGACACTATTGGAATTTTGCATACATTGTAATATCGAAATCGGTCCCAGTTGCTTTTATTTAAAAGGTGGAACGTAATACCATTTGCAGTTTACCTGTGCATGGAAAATTTAAAAAGGAACTTACTGGAATACAGGTCTGATTACTGGTGATGCTATATGACCTTAACTTCACATCTTCAGTATATGAATCCAGCATAATACAAAGGTCTTTAGTTTGGTTTGAGTAATGTTCAAAAATGGCCGACAATTGCGGAAACCACATCCTTAATACGCTGTACCTGAAATTGAGAGAAAAATATTAAGGTTGGCAGAATGAAATACCTTTGTATGACGGTCCATATGAAAGTGATGAATGAGGAAAGCAAATATCATTTGAAATATCGGTTTTGATGAATATTGTTTAAAAAACTACAGGAAAATAAAATTTTACGGATTTAATCCAGATTCTTCTATAATCGATATCCGCCCTTGCCGCATTGAATGAATTGATTGCCTCGTTGGTTCAGTGGTTGGAAGTCCCGGATTTGACAGTCATGGTGTGAAAATAAAGAATGTGCCTGGTAAGGCACTAGAGTCATATCTACTTGCCCTTTTAGGGCAATCTATCAGTGAAACTATTATAATTAATTATGTCTTACTTCGTATTACTACCTTACTTACACCAGTACTCTTTGTAAAATACAGGTGGCAATATAAACGTCAAATGACAAATAGCCACTCAAGTATCGTAGTATCTCTGAACAAGATTATGGGCCCCTGTGCGTTGTGAGAACTCATAGTAATGATTGAGAATATGTATTTGTATTCTACCGAAATCAATATTAAAGAGCTACATACAATACCTAAAAGCTAATGTTTCCCTAGCTAGGTTGACTGGCAACCTGTATAAGGAGAAACATTTTGATTATGGATGTTAATTATCCTTTTTTTACGAGGGGAAATGCCTTCGCATACCCGGTCGTCTGGGGAAACGACCGGGTTATGTCGGACTTGCACCGACTAAAACCCCTCGATGTTCCTTCACACACCTTGTGGGGGGCTCACGGGCACGCCGTAGCATTCTTCAGCGAACCCCCCGGTGCCGGCCGCTGGATGTTAATTAGCCTGGTGGAACCCAAAAGTTGAGTATTGCTGGCAGCGCACGTGTTTCGCGCTGTGTACTTCCATTTTTTGCCTAAGATCTTAACCATGTGCCCACTAGGGACCAATACGTGATCTGACGACTTTACGCATACTACGGTTCCTTTCGGTTAATCCGTGATGTGCAATTTGAACCCCTAATTTTTATGACGTTTCACGTTTAAAAGTGGTTGTTGAAGTTTACTAGTTTAATAAAATTGAGTGAACAACTATTGCAGCTCTAATGGGGGATATTAAGTTACTTTCGCCTCAGCAATTAGGTTTTTATAGGACGCTAGTAAATTTCGCGTTAAATGTCGCTACATTTTTCATTGCATTTAAATGGTATATTATTTTTAGTGTTATTATGATATTCTCTGTCCGTGTTTCATAGTCTCGCCAGTGATGTCGCAGCATATTTTCTTCCGAATGACTTTCCTAATGCTTACCCTTATTTATTTATTTATTTATAATAATTTTTCGTAGAAACATCAATAAAGTCCGATAAGAAAAATTAAATTAAAATTGTTAAAATTTGTACCGAAAGGCGGCCTTATTGCTAGCAGTAACTCCTTCCAGGCAACCTTTTAGGACATAGAAGCATATTTCTTCATTACTATTATTATAAATGCGTAAATAACTGTGTCTGTATGTTTTTATTATTATTATTCACGCCTAAGCCGCTGAACTGACTGATTTGGATTAAATTTTGTGCCAAATTTCGAAACCTGAGAAAGGACATAGGAAGTTTTTATCCTGGAAATACCACATAACTTTCAGATCAATATAACATTGTTTTCCAATCATTACACGCCCATTACATGATAAAGATCGCGTCTAACTACGTCATAAATTAAAATAACCATTTATCTACAGCTATTCCAATGTATAACAAAGCCTTTTTGATATAAATTATGCACATTGTGGATAACGCAATCATTAAACTCGAATTACCAGTGATAAATCGAGTTTATGGTCGCTGTGGATTTTTGTGATCTAATGTATCGATTTTGTTACAATGTCAACAATTGCATTCTAGAGAATTTTGTTATATGACAGATAATTTTAGTCGACAAAATTATGGCAAGAAAGCCATAGAAAGCAAAGAAGATGTTGGGTAACAGATGTCAAATTAAATCGTAATTATTAATTATGTTATCTTTAATTATCATATAATCTATGTTATATTGGTATTTGATATTATTCAACCGTGACTAGCATAAAAATTAATACACAATTTATAATCATATAAGAAGTCGTCGTTTTGGTTTATCGTCCTATTGTAAACGCTAGTTTTAAATAATTATTTGAATGGTCCTTTTCATTATAATAGTCAAGTTCATAAAAAAAGCTTAAGCATTACGCTATAAAGTAATAGAAACCACGGGGCAAGACTAGTTAATAATATATAGAAGACAAAACATTATAAAAGGTATCAAGTTGTACAATGTTCTAGAAACGTAGAGAACAAACACACCTATATAAAGCAATGTCGTATAACGGTCTCAAGAAACGGTTCACGTATCAAATACAAATTGGTGCATGCATGCAAATTGTATTTGATGTTATGAACGTATTTACTATTCCGTTGCTAGTATTAAAATTAAAACAATTTATAAGCATACCAAGAGTAGATTCATCGCTTTGTTTAAGTGTATAGTTCAAGCTAATTTTCAAAATATTGCGGTTCAAAAATTCTTTCTGATTACATAAGGTACATGATGAAGGCTTTACGGTGCATTTACGTCACTCAATAAGTCAATCACATGCGGGTTATCGACCAATGAAAGTCAGTCGATAACTCACTCGATAGACTGACCAAAGAAAATGGCTTCGACTGTAAAGCATGCGAAACGAATTGAATGCGGGCGGGTATGGCATGCATTACAGAAATCTTCCACACCCCACATGTGGGCTCAATTGACTAAAGTAAATGCGCCATTACGCTAGTACAAGGTGGAAACCAATGGGCATGTTTTTATACAAAAAAAATGTTCCAATCAGTCAGGGGGTTATTTATGTTAATTAAATCCTTTCAATGTATACTCACTGCTTCATAGAAATAAAGTTCAAAGTGCAGAAAAGCAGCAAGTACCACAGCATGGGTCTCTGATACAGCGCCTTGACGTTATGAAAGCCCGTTGTCAGTTGGATCTTGGCGGTCTTCACTTCTCTGTCTTTGGAGGCGTGCTTGTGTTCCATCCATAGATCCCTGTACTTCAAATAATATACCATTAAACTTAGCTCCCCGATTTCGG
Organism: Phoebis sennae; assembly: GCA_001586405.1. Taxonomy (NCBI): domain Eukaryota; kingdom Metazoa; phylum Arthropoda; class Insecta; order Lepidoptera; family Pieridae; genus Phoebis; species Phoebis sennae. The sequence continues at coordinate 2,162 of LQNK01000281.1, read as the reverse complement.
CCATGGTGGCTTATCTTAATGGAGACTAGCCAGCTGCGTTGGAGATATTATAGTGCACAAATGTACGCGTGTGCGTACACTCACTAACACTCTCTATTCCTCTTTCACTCATAACCCAATGTGACGGCAATCCGACAAGTAAAAAAATATAGACTTTCTTATACTGATGAAACTTTAAAATAGTATAGGATATTCATGTAAATAATACTTAGGCTACATTTAATAAAGATTTTATAATATAGCGATAACTATCAATGGTGTAAAAAATATTGGCAAGCGAAGCCGCGGGTAGAAGCTATATTATATTTAGATAAATAACGTTCTTTCTTTCTTATGTCTTTCCTTCATTATTGATTCGTTATTGTGAATATGAACTCGATTAACGTTACAGATGTCTTGTGGCATCCTGAGAACAAAATTGGGTCACTGTCATATCGATTGTCCCAAATGTACTTAATGATCCGACGCCTGTGATCTGTGGAGCGAAAAACTGTACTGCTTTCGTATTATATTAATTTTATAAGGATTTTTATTTTTAATACGATGTTAGGGATACTTGAATTTGATATCTGTAAGAAATAAATGGAACATTTACCTGCTTGGCGATAAAAAAAAATAAAAAAAACATGTCAATGTAAAAAATTTTTATGATAAGTTCATAAAAAAATACTCCACGTAAACTAAATTAAGAACAATAGAGAATAAAAGGCGTTGTTTAACTTCAAAACTAGTGGCTCGCACCAAGCTAGACCTCGCGTTGTAAGACATTTCATTTGATACCACACCCGGCTATATTCATACGAAAATCCCCCC
>LQNK01002398.1:108658-124829 GCA_001586405.1 Phoebis sennae | reverse complement strand
TAGTCAATTTTCTTTTTTTAGTTTCTTTTTCGACGGGGCTTTCGCCACCGTCAGAATCTACGCCCATACTCTTTAAAGTATATTAAAATATTTACCAATTAACTATTTACACAATAATTTACAATATATATACAAAATTTAGAAAATTTAAATCGCAGTAAAATTTAAAGCTCCCGCTTAGTTTGACTTCCCGCCAAAAAGTTTTCTATTTGACAGTAAGTTGTGAAGTGTTCCCACTTTCTGTTTGCTACATTATGTCGCCTCTACATATCAAGAGATGCATTGGCCGATAACGCCAGACGTATCGGCGGATGGATTCTTTCGAAGTGTCCACATATCTGTCAAAGCATCAGTCGTTTCTCGTTCTTGAAAGACGTCGGTCATGCGAAAATTTAAAAATGGACGTCTTGTGAAAATGGAATGGAATTAATAATGGACATTGAGACCGTAGTCCGTAGCCGTTCTAGCAAATTACATAAATACGTAGTACTTTTTGAGTGTACATCTCAATAGAGTAGTTAAAAAAGGGGAAAAGATGTTATTTAATTGAAGAAAAAAAAAAGATTATAAATTTAAATGTTTCCTCAGTACTCATGTTTGCCATTTTTATCAAGAAAGAATTATTAAAGATTCAAATGTAAAATGTTGAAACCATTCAGACTTATAGTTGATTCTATATAAATGGCTTAAACAATAAAAACGATACTTAAAATGTAAAATTGTATTAACGAATAAATTGGCTATTTAAATTACACTGATGCATCTGCCTATGTGTGGACAGACGCATCTTTCTGGGTTATGAAATCCTTTGATCTGTGCTAAAAAACCGACAACAGCCGGATTGATGGCGGATGCATCGGCGGACGTAAAATACCTACTACGGATAGGCAGATTAACCCGTCTTCACATCGGCGGATGCATCCGCAGATGACGTCCGCAGATACATCTGATGATATGAAGAGGCGCCATTACTAATATAAAGTCTTACCGTGAATGGACGGATTTTGTTGATAAAGGCTTGGAACCCTAACAAAGGTCATACAATTTAAAAGCTGGAATCATAATATTATGACACGTGATAAGAGTTTTCCGCATACTGAGTTACTGACACATTTATCAGTTTTTAAAATAGAAAAAATTCAATAAATTGTTCCTAATCTATGTCGCAGACCTATTCTGTGCATTTTTTTTATTTATCTGTCCTTTACGAATCAGCTGAGAATTGACAGCTGACGGATAAATTGACACTGGTTTCTCGAGTTTCTGTCACTTGATAAAATTATTTCCTTGAATCTTGAGTATTGAGAATGGTTGAAACGGGTTAAAAACAGGAGTATAACCTAAATAGAAAAGCGACCTTTGGTATTTTTATCACTTATGAACCCGCAATAATCTTATCCATTATGGAGAAAATCTTAAAAGCAGCTAAAACAATACGAAATAATTGGAAAAAGTCAGTGTTCGGAGCAATTGTTCTGTATTATGGAGCGGCCACCGCTAAAGAACGATACGAGTATGTATCTAATGAAATTATGACACTATTAGATACAAAAAAATGCTGGATATTGAAATTCTAATAAGAATTCTTTACAAATGTGCTCTTTTTCTACTATCTTCTTATTTTTACATAATTTATAAGTCATAACTCATACTTCATACTTTCATTTCAGAATAAACATTTTAATGCGTGCAGCATGCAAGGAAGCAGTGAAATATGGCAATGCTATGATTGAATATGATCGAAACCCAACACTTATTACGGTCATACTGAATCCAGTGGCAAATAAACGAAAAGCCAAAAAGGACTTTGAGAAGTACTGTGAACCAATTCTTCATTTAGCTGGTCTGCAGGTGGATGTTATACAGACAACCTCAGAGGGGCATGCAAAGGAGTTGGTTGAAAATTTGAAGGGTACGGAGGCAATTATTGTGGCTGGTGGAGATGGCACCTTATCTGAAACTATTACAGGTTTGTATTTTAGACTAGATTTATTGTATGATGTATTAAATACAAATAGGATAACTAAAGATATGTGTTTTTTACAAAAAAATAGCTCAGTGAGTAGTAACATGTATTATCTTAAGTTACTTTTACATAGGTTCATGCAATAATTATATTTTTCAAGTTGTCAAACTACTTTTGGACAAGTTTTATATTTATACAATTTTGTTTGAATATTTAATTATACTGATGACTAGTACAATTAAAATTTTGTATTTAAGTTTTGAAATATTGAAATTATTGAATAACAGTTTTATTATTATTTTTAAAAGCCTACTTACATATATTATACTAGCTTTCCGCCCGCGGCTTCGCACGCGTGGGCTACTAATTTCTGAATTTTTAGAGACGCACAACAAAAGTTAAAAAAATTACGGTTGCAGGACCGCTGATATATGCGCATATCTATTGTGTTTTTTTATAATTTTGTATGGAAATAAGATTCACCAAAATCTCACAGTGCACACGCCTCTTCAAAATACAGAAAATTGTAGCCCACGCGAGCGATGCCGCGGGCAGAGAGTTACTTATTTTTTGAGGGTTTTTGAGAATGTATTGTGTGTTTTTACGTTAAGAGTATAAAAAGACATGACCTCAAGTCAATCAAATCAATCTCACGACTTTAGAAGCGTATATCTCAAAAAATATTTAATTTAGCAAAAAACATTTTTAGAAACCTCTATTTCATTTTTAAAGACCTATCTTATGACACCTTATTTAATGGTGTATTCGCGAATTTATTTTTTTACCCTCCGTTTACATGTATGGAGAGCCGCCCCCAAAATTATTTTTTTCAAATAAAATGTAGCCTATAATTTGCACCTCATATTGGCCTATCAGTATGTAAAATTTTATCAAAATCTGCCCAGTGGTTATGACGTGATTAACACACATACAAACAGATAAACAGACAAACAGACAAACAGAAAAAAAAAATTCTAACCATGGTTTTGGTATCTATAGAACATACATATTGCATACCAATTACTCTTTTTGAAAAATATTCAATGTACAGAAATGGTTCGGTTACTGTTTTATTATATGTATAGATAATTTTTATAATAGTCTAGGATTAACTTTTAAATAGAATAAACAGATATTTATTTATTAATTTTGCAGGTTTGCTTAGAAGAAATGACAATGCTAATCAGTTCCCACTTGGTATCCTACCATTAGGAAAGACTAACAGTCTTGGAAACAATTTGTTTCCTGGCGGTGATGGAGTAGAAAAAGTCAAGCAATTAATAAACGCGTGCATGGCTATAGTCAAAGGAAATACTATGTGGCAAGATGCCATGAAAATTGAACCGATACCTGAAGGCGATGAAACACCCAGTCGGCCTATATACGCCATGACGTCTATAGACTGGGGAGCGTTTAGAGACACGCAAGCAAAGTGCGAGAAGTACTGGGTTTATGGACCGTTCCGTGAATACATGTCGTACATATTCAACGGTTATAAAGATTCTCTTACATGGACGTGCAAAGGTGTCATTAAGTATACCCCACCTTGTGCAGGATGCAGTAATTGCATGCAAAAGAAACCTGAGATAAAACGGAAATGGTCCTTCTTTGTGCCAAATACACAAGCAGCACCAGAATCGGATAAATCAAAAATTCTCAACCCAGAGTGCTTGGCTAGTAATGAATTGTGTTTCAAATCATCTGAGTTTCAAATTCGTCCTAAAAATGATAGTGTGTTACCAGCTTTAGGAGTAGGATTGGGGAGAAATCAGTATACATACACCGAGTTTGTTTCTGAAGGGTGGAGGAGGATTAAGGGGGAAGCTAGAATAAATGAAGTTATAGAAGCGAGGACTATTGAGCTGTGGCCCGAAAGTCCCAAACCTGAAGAAGTGTTTGAAATAGACAAGGAAGAGTTTGATGTGAAACCAATGAAAGTTACTATTTTACCGAAAATAGTTAAATTATTTTGTGAACCTAAATTAAATTATTAAATGGTTTTGAGCTTTGTTTTTAATATCCAAACATTATAATTTATATGCAATTTTTCTGTTTCCAGGACCAATTTAAAATTAGACACAGAAAATTTTGATAACAAAATTTAATAAAAATCTTATGAACACAATAATATGTACAACACATGTCCTGCATCAGATTTCAATGTTTATTGACCATTTAATTCAATAAAATTACAGGATTATTTGTCTCGAATATTCCCAAATAAAGATGGCGGCTGTAACGTGTACGTTTAACGATCTGACCACGCCCTGTTGCGGTATTTCCACACACGCATCCATGTACGGCAAAAGATCGCACGGCACCCCTTCCTTTTCGTGCCTGTAAAAAATGTATGGATTTTTTATTCATTTTTTTTTATTCAATTATATTTATTTATATATTTATTAACAGGAAGTAACATTACAGGGGAGTCCCGAAAGCGTTACAACTATATTACGTATTTTTAACATCTTTAACCTTACTAAATGTTCAATAATCACTTCGTCACAAGTCAACTGATTTTATTATAAAAAAATATATTTGCATCTTATAGTATTAAAACGTGAAAGTTTAGATGTTTGTGTTTTTCACTCCACAACTACTTAACTGATTTTGATAAAATTTCGTATTTATGCTGGAAAAAGTGATACAATACTTTTAATAGATGGTGACCTCGAATTATTAATGAGAGGAGACCGCAGTCACAAGCTTGTTTTTAATAGTGTATTTTTTATAAACACAAAAGTACTGAACTAATCATTCCAGACAACTAAACTCTCTAACTAAGAACTGCTTATTGAAACGTATTAAACTTATCAGATTTTTTTACTACCTGATGATGAATTTTCGAAACCCGTTGTAACTCAATAATTTTTTTTAATAAATAGTATAAAAAAAGTCTTTAATTCAACACTTATCAGTCTACATACCCGAGCAAAAGTAGCGTTTTCTTTGGAAACTTGTACGACGGCAGAGAAATACTTGACGACGTCTGTTCTGCCGCCACTATTGTGTAACCTTCCGACTTCTTTGTTGTGAGGTAGTTTTTCAGCGGCTGTCCAGGCCGGACTTCTATGACGTTCACCCACCTTTCTGCTGAGACACTGCAAAAATAATACTTATTTCGTCAGAGATAAAGTGCATTTTATTTTTAGCGAGGCATTATTATTATTACTTTCCTAGATCCTAAAGTTGCCTGGTAGAAATCGCTTTACAGCGATAAGGCCGCCTATTGTACACTCCTAGTTTGTAATTTGATACTGTTTATTTTATGCACATTTTAGTACAATAATGAGTTATTCTATTCTAGAGTCTAAAAGGATTTGCGTTTTTGTTTAAAACAGATAATAACAAATAATAAAAATAATGTATAATAAACCGGGTTTGAAATCCTTTAAAAAGTATTTTTATTCAACAAGAAAGTACGCGCGTTAAAACAAACCCAAGAAAATTCTAAATGCTAACCACATTTCTGACAAATAGATATTCTATTCCACTCTTCTCTTTTCATTCACAGACTTGTATCAAATTTACAACATCAAGTTTAGACTGTTCTAATGTGACACTAGATTCGTATTAGTGAATTGTGTATTTCTGCATTGCTATTTTTTTTTTCTTTTTACACTTCTGTCCGTCTCTCTTATGTATTGTGCGTAGTGTACCTTATTTTGAATAAATTTCTTATCTGAAAATTAACCAACCTGAGTCCTTGAAACTGTTTGTCTTGTAAGTGTCGCACGCTGTCAATAACATAGGTATGCACTCCGAAAACTTCGCTTGTGCGCGCCATTCCGCCCAGGTTTGGTAACTTGTCTATGAGTGATGCTACGACGATCAACTCGCTTTTACTTTCCTGTAACAAAAAAATAACAACTAAAAATTTTAATAACAACTTTTTTGCAAAAATCAAAACAGGTTAATATTTTTTAATATCAGCCGAGAAAGGGTTCATCTAAGCATAGGAAAGAGAATCTATTGCTGCTTGTGAATTTTATTTGAGTCGTTCTAAAGGCAGAACACCAGACAGATTTCTATTTTATTTTTATTTTTTTTTTTATTGATGTTTCGTCAAAAAACGGTACATATAAAAAGTGTTTAATACCACTTCTGACCGCCTTAAATGGAGGAAGATTGTGTATTGTGATCGCAATCCTTAGCAGGGACGAAACCCATTATTTAAATTAAATCTAAACTTTGAATTGTACCTTAAATTAAGAAGAAGCTTTTCGATATGAATTTTTGTTTCGAGTAATTCGTAGACAAACAGGCACTTGAGAAATTAAGAACAGGTGCTTGGTAGCTTAAATCTACTATCATAAAATTAAAATATATTGCTATTGATGATAATATTTAAAAAAAGAGTAAAAATAAAATAGTGATACATAAAAACTAAAAATGACTCATAATTAATTTTTAGATTAAGTAGGCATTGCGTATTTAAAATACTTACACTTCTCTTCATTTCAAGCACATCAATATCACTCATGTTCTTCCATGGAATGTATTTCTTTTGAATCGTTCCAATTTCATCCCTTGCATTATCAATAAGATCTGCATTCCTATAATTTGATTTCAAATTAACTAATACATCTTGACATTTATGGGTTTGCATCCACTCATTTATAAACTCATCATTTGGTTCGCTTTTTACAAACTTAATCATTTCATTGAAAACTTCTAATGCGCAAACTTCATTAATAATTTCATGATTCCATTCTTCATGTAAAAACTCACCATGATAAAGAGAACATGGTAGTAAATATTCAACAATATCAAATTGATGGACTAGAAAATCATTTAATAATTTGTCAAAACTTTTCTCTTTCAACTTTTCTGCTTCACATAAAGTTTTACCTATGACTTTAACTGTTTGTGTATAAGCAGAAATATCTATATTACTGTTGGAAATGTTTTTATCGTCATATATCCTCTTAGTAAGGTATTGTGCATATAGCCGTACACTATATGTTGGACCCATCGTGTTCTCCATTAAGGTATCCATTACTAAATCATATTCGTATTGCTGGCATATACTTCTTCGCATTTTGTGTGTTAATAACCAGTAAAGAATCAGAAACTGCGATATGACTGGTACATTTTTCTTTTTAAGTGTATTTAGAATTTTGTCGGTTATTTGTTCACCCTAAAAAGTAAATGAAATTTTAAGTCAATTGAAAAGTTGAATAATAAAATTATGCAATTTAGTATGTACATAACATATGGCAAAAATGGCTAGATTTTTTGATTACCTCATCTTACCTTATAATAATAATACAATGTGATATACCACTCTAAATACAGTCGTATTGAGGTTTGATGGGGTATTCTGCCCAGAAATTCTATACACCACTTGTTTACTTTTTCCACATAATTTGATCTGTGTTTTAAGAATATAAAAAGTAAATGTTGCAGACCAATTTGCAATGTGCGATGCAAGGCTGAATTACTGTGATATCTGTTTTTATTTCTGAATAATTCATCAATCTTCTGTATTATTAAGGTTGCTAGAGTCTCTAATGTTTCAGTATCAGTCACTTCACTTAAAACTAAAAGTGACTTGTATTTAATATGGAAATTTGTATACAGACAGGACCTGAAATTAATAAATAAAATTTATAGAATATTACTATGTATTATTTATAGGATACATTAGGAGGGGTTTCTCATTAGAATCTTTAAATATCAATTAACTATGCATAAAGTATAAAAAGTGTACATACCTTACATTGCTTAAATCATATGTCTTTGATAATTCAACAATAACATTTTCTGTAATTCTGAAAAAATAAATGTAATTAATAAAACTCGGAAAATTTTTATCCTTACTATTATACTATAATATTATAAATGCGAAAGTAACTGTCTGTGTCTGTCTCTTCTTCACCCCTAAACCACTTAACCAATCTGGATGAAATTTTGTAAAGAGATTGATAAAGAATCAAACCTGAGAAAGGACATAGGGTAGCTTTAATCCCGAAAATTCTATGAGAACAGGAGATATACAGGGACCGGGGTGAAACCACAGGGCACAGTGTCTCTAGATTCTTGTAGATCTTTTCTGGTAGATGACTAGCTGCTAGTCATTTACCTATGATCTGATTTGTGATGTGATGTTACCTTTGATCCTTTCTTGGTACAGCAGTAGCCAATAAAACTTCACTAAAAATATAAACCATATGCCCATATTTCAGTACATGATCCTTTCCCATTGCATCAACCAAATAATACAGTGGTATGTTCTTAGTAACTGCATATTCCACTATCTTGCTACAATATGTTATAACAATATTATTGTACATAGGTGTTTTTAACAAGTACTCATTTGTGATGAGTTTCACAAAACACTCTATACAATCTGTGTATTGTCTGTTAGTTTTTAAAGCTTCTATTTCATTCCAAGTACTTGATAAAAAACTTGATATATCAAACATATTACTATCTTCCTTCAAAACTGCTGGAAGAATATTATCTAAGATATTTAATATCCATTTTATACAACTATACCCTCCACATTCCAGCGCAAGTTCTACATAATTTAGTATTTGTTTGTAATTAAGTTTCTTGGCATGATTCTGATTATGTAATAAAACAAATATTACTTCACAAGCTTTGGAATAAAATATATTCCTTAGTTTTCCATTGCCTTCTTTCATAGATCTATTATCTAACTTAATATTATTCAGTATTTGCATAAATTCATCAACATCCACAATTTTATTATGAAACTGCATATCAGTAATTCGACTAGAGCTCAAAATATTCAAAATGGAAATACTATAAATATTTTTATGTATATCAGAGCCTTCCTTCAGCGTAGAAATCAGCCGACTATATAATTCCTCAAGTATTGTAACGTCTGTGCTTGTATTGATAAAATTATTTAAGTTGTCTATAAACAATAATACATTTTCAACATCTTCAACAGGACTACATAATATTGTGAGAGCATATTTTATAATTGTATTATTAATTTTTCTAATAGAAAGATATTTTTCAAAATCAATTTTAAGCTCAGTTTTTTGAAGTAGATGTGATAAAAAGGTTGCCTTCAATACATAATCAATTTCATTATTGTTTGGGTTCTCATTTACATTATCAAGTGTATTATACATTTCATTAACAACTTTGAAAAATAATTCCAAATCTGAGGTATGTCCTGATAAATACAGTAAAATAAAATCAATGTTAAAATGTATCTTTGATATGTTAGTAAAGAATTGTTGCTTATCTGTGATATTCAATTGTTCTTTAATTAAAACAATCAAAGGATTTCCCTCTTTGTTACTCCATATATCAACTTCCAATTGCATATAAAGATTAAGTATATCCACCCAATTTAATGTACTACAACAATTTCCAATCAAATGTGACAAATTCCTGTGAAATGCTTTTCTGATTATCACATTATTGCACTGTACCTTCAATACATCATATATCATCATCGCCAATTGCTCCTTTCCAATTTTATCTACAATTTTATCATGATAAACACATGCTAAGACACAACTTAAATGATAAATAGGAACAGGAGACCACTTGATTTTAGGAATATTCTTAACTATGTATATAAAAGAGTCCAAATCATCCATATTCTGCTTTAATCTTTGTAGCAGTAATTCAAAGTCTCTTTTGCAATCATAAATGTTCATATCATTCAGCGCTTCCAATAAAACAATGGCTTCCGTAACATTTAATATGGGTGTTTGTAGCCTGTACTTAGCACATTGTATTTTAACTTGTAAATTGTCATGTTGTAATCCAATATTGTACGCACAACTTAACCAACATTGTCCCAGTTCTTGTAAGGAGTCAAAAAGCTGTAGAGATGGCAAAACAATATTGCTCTGTTTTTCTTCCAAACTGTCTATAAGAATAAAAAAATTGTCCCATATTTTCTTCGTTTCATTCTCTTTATTAGTATCCCATATTACACTTACATTTGAAGTCACAATTTTAATATTTGTCTTCTCTATTTTTAAACAATCTATAGCTCTTTTTATTAGATAGATTGCTAGCTTTCTTGTAGATACATCATTTGATAGCAAACCATACAATGTGACTTCCCAAAATTCAGCTTGGCTTATGATATTAGATTTAAATAGTACAACGCCTTTAGAATCAGGTAGAGGTAAATAATAATTTGATAGAACACATAAAACTCTCAGTGAAATCAATTGACTACCAGCTTGTTGCTTAACACAGTTCCATATTTGATCTAAAACATTATAACCATCAACTCCATCAAAGAGATGTTTCACAGTTATTGTAAGAAAATGTTTTTTTAATTCTTCATTTTGACTTATTACTATTCTTTCTAAGGGAATGTCCAGAAATGGCAAACACAATTTCTCATTAAGTCTTGATACAGCTTCGAGTATACTGTCACATAATTTTAAGTACATTAATATTGTAACATAGTTCTCTTCAGTAATATTTTCTAAATGAATGCTAACAGCAGAGAGTAACTGTTGCAATAAGTGTTCAGACTTAACTACTATAGAAGTAGGATTAAGGGAGAGAATTATATCAACAATCTTGCAAATTACATCAATGTTTGTTTGGTCAATGTTCTTAATTAATTTCCCAATGAACTCAAACTCATAATCATTGTCACATTCGTCAAATTCTTTAACATTCAATAGATGTTTGTACTTTAACAGATTGGTAGCATTCAATAGGTGTCGAGTTGTAAAGGTATTTCTTTCCATGATACACTTTAGACGCGTGTCCACTGTCTCTTCATCAAAATCCATCATATCCATAAAAGATATAATATCATCAATTTCCCTCATTTTAATTTTTTATGTAGCCAGCCGACAAATCTAAGGTTATAATGCTAGAACTGTCACACAAAACACAACATATACCGCATGAAGAGCAACTGACAGTCGTCGCTAATCTATTTCTGTACTAGCCATGCTTGTTTTGTTTACGTGCCGGGCTTTGGTGCCGACCAACACCAAATCTTGGAGTTGGATTTCTGGATGTGTATTGTGTATTCCCTGCATAACTTATGCATTAATTAGATTTTAATACAATAAAATTAACATAAACTACTAGACATACAACTACGAAAACGATGTCAATACTTTTCATCGGTAATTATAATTAAAATTTATTTTTAATTTTTCGGAGCTCAAGTTATAATTGATATGTCAAAAAAATGTTTTTTTATCATCCGTCTATGTTTTTGAACGGTCTCTTTCTCTCTTAACTATAATTTATATGCTCGTCCTGTTCTACTTGCACAAGTAATACTACGGATGTCACGGCATGCTTTCTGAGTTTTTTTTTTCATTTTATCGATAATGTTGTATATTTTCCCAGTAATATATTTTGACGTTTGGTTAATATAGAAATTCTAATTAAAGCACACAATGGTTCATAGCGAATTTACATTGTTATTTCTTAGTTATTCACTAAACAAGGCATCATAAATAAATCACAAAAGATGGTTGCGGAATAAGGTATTCCTCCAAGAATTTGGCTACCTCTCCGATAAAAGTAGGCACTCCATTACGAAAACGAAAATTATTCACTCCTCCTGCTGAACATCCTTCAGCCTGTAAAAATAATAAATTATCAACTCTAAAAGAGATTTCGTTAGTTTTTAGAACATTTCATTACTTTGAGCAAAAATCATAAAAGCATGTTATTTGGACTTAACGAATTGAAATTTTAGTTATAAATGTTTACTTACTATTAATATAGGAATTTTTGAAATGGGCTTTCAGGGTTAAATCGTAACAATTCTTCATGTATTATAAACTACCAAGATTATCGATATTTTAGAAAACTATCACCTTACATCACTACTACATGGCAGAGAATCCGGAGGTATGCTGAGGGTAGGTAACTAACAAATTAGGTACATATACATTTATTTATAAAAAAATGGCTGGGACACGCGCAGATAGTCTTATTGGTTGCCTTAAAAAAAGGAGAAGGAGGACACTGAAATTAATATATAATTTGTTCTTGTTTAAAATATTATTTATTATACATTGCTCTTTCGTTCACAAAATAACCACTGAAGAAATATTTATCAATTTCTCATTTCTATACATAATAGAAAGTTATTCATGACAAAATCTTACAAGCTTAATTTATTGGCTGGTACAAATTTTGTTTTTGTAGATGCTAAGAATTTTTACTGCAATAGTCTTAACGTGAATGTAAGATATAATGCATCAAATGCAACCTGGCAACACTAAAGATCAGTCAGCTAAAGAAAAACATTTTTTTTGGCAAAATAGATCTTGGTTTCAGTGAGAATATCATTGGATCTTTTAAAATTTTCCAATAATTATTTGTTCCATCTTGATATTTCGAAAATTTGGGGATAAAATTAAATATCTTTTATTTCCTAAGTAGTTATGACTAGTTATTTTTTTTAATGATATCGTAGTCAGCTGCTACTTCATTTGAAAAAGATCGACGTAGGTCAGTCGAAATGGAAGATAATTCGCCAAGCGATGAAGAAATAAAGGATTCCCCTCTTAGTCCTAAATTGGGAGGAAAGAAATTGAAACTAAACGACGGAAGTTCCCAAGATAGTTTAAATGAAGGGGGTGAGTATTCCTTGTCACTGGCCCAAAAACCGATTATGACGTAAATTTTATTTTAATCACAATTTTTGCGTAGCTTCGGCAAGCAAAGATGTCAAGGAAGAAAATGTGGATAGTGGGCTATCGGCTGACAAATCTGAGAGCACTTGCAGTGAAGATCGCGGCGCACTATCTACTGGAGAACCAATAAACGAATTGGTGTCGATCGCACCTTCTAGTAGTAGCAATGTTCGAGCCATCCTTCTCAATATTCGGCCAAGATATAGCAGAAATTATAGAAAGAGAAGAACACCAGATCAAGATTCTGATGGGAACTCATTAACAGATTCTGATGATTTGTCACCTGATGAGAGGCCAATAATATTTAATAACACATCTGATAGTGTAGCAAGTTCTTCTAATTCTAATAATTCCGCCTCAAGCTCGTAAGTATATTAAATAGTTTAATTACAGTATAATTATGATAATTTATAAGTCAGTTTTAGTATCAAAAACCACAAAACAACACATTATCTTGATTAAACATCATTTTCCCATATATTATTGATATTTTTTTTATGTGCAAATATACAATTGTAGCATCATTTAGACAGCCATCATTATTTATTTTATTTATTTTTGGCAGAATAAGGACTTGCATATCATCAATTGTATCTCATCTTTGATTTAATATTACAGTAGTTCTAGTAGTTCAATGGAAAGCAGTAATGATTATAGTGATGATAATATTCTCGATCTCACCCTGGATGATGAAACGGACAGTGATGATGATGGGCTCTCCAATGATAACAACGAAGAGACTTCAACTAGGAACAGGTCGGATTCTATAAGAACACCTTCAGTCCTGCTCAAGACTCAACCAAAACACAACTATTTAATCTTACGAGGTAATTTTGTTTATTTTAGATTTCTATTGCTATGTTGAGATTTGAATCTTTGTCTGTCAATCACATCACAACTACTGAATTATGAAATTTTGTATACAACCAGAACTATAAACCCCAAAATTAAGCAAAACGGTGGGGAGAACTTAGTTCTAAATATTTCACCAATCAGTATGTAGAGTTTCCAACAAGAAATAACAATACTTTCTATAATTTATATTTCTTTCTAATTAGAATATACTTTTATAATTTTATCTGATATCTTCTAATATCCAATAAATAAATTGCTAAATTCCTAAATATTGTTAAAATAAATGTTACATTATTTCAAATATTAGAAATGTTTTTTTTTATTATAACAAAAATTGATTTCAGAGGTGATAAACCGTGAAATGGGCCTGACATTTCCGAGGGGGAAAACTATCAAAGAGGATGTGATTTTTGAGCAGAAATTTTATGGATCACTACATGTTGTGCACAGACTGGCTAAATTAGACTTCCTGTCTAAACATAAGGGCTGTGTTAATTCTATCAATTTTCATCCAGAAGGTAGAAAAAAATTTCTGTTTTTTTTTTAATTTGTTTTAAGTTTATGGGAAGTTGTAAAATTGATATGAAAAATTTCCCATAAAGATAGACCAATAATAATGTAATTGTGCTAGTAGAATGAAAGTAATTGTTCAAAAATTGACATATTTTTTTGCTTGTGCATAAAACAATCTATATTAATATTGCAAGCTGAAGAGTTTGCTTGTTAGTTTGTTTCTATGAGAAACTACTGGACTAATATGAAAAAAGAAATTGTATTGGATATATCAGGGTGTCCCAATCTTTCTCAGTCTGTGGGGGACGAGTTCTAGTTTCAAATAGGATTATTTTATAATTGGGATGTGTTAATGGGAGGCAATGAAATCTCCACGACGCCTCACAAATCCTCACATTTTGGGAATCACTGAGATAGACCATTAATCTATTTAGGTTAGGCTGGATAACATAATATTATGAGAGTGAAGGCGCACGGAACAACTAGTATAAAATCATTAAACATATAATTTTGCATTTATTGTAATCACAGATTTTAAAACCCCATTTTTTACACAGGTCACCTCCTAGCCTCTGGATCTGATGATACAAATGTAATTGTCTGGGATTGGGCGAGGAATAAACATGTACAAGTGCTCAAAACTGGCCATAAGTCCAATGTATTCCAAAGCAAGTTTCTATATCTCAATTCTCAAACTCAACTCACTATAGCAACATGTGCGAGGGACGGACAGGTATGTGATGATATATATATAGTGATTCCTATGAATACTAGTGGCTCACTTTGAGGTAGATCTCAAATTGCTATGTATTAATCAAAACCTTTCATTTCATGTTACACTCGACTATATTTATATGAAAATCTAATCTAATGGACTCTCCCCCCTATCTTTACCCCATGTCCAATTTCTCCAATTTTTGTACTCCAGTTTTTTCTTTATCTATTCTATTTGTGTACAAAATTTTATCAAGATTGGATAAACCATACTTCAGATATACTCGGTCAAATATTTACCTATTTCACCCCCCCTATTTTCATTTCCCACTCCCCCCACCTTCGAACTCGACATTTTCTTTGTCTTTGCTATTCACCAGTCTGAACTATTATGACATTTATATGGTTGATAAAGTTGGTCCTGGGAGTGTATTCAAAGGAGCAATAGCTGTATATTTTAATTTTCCTATGTTATCATATTGATTAACACTTGAGCAATGCAATTATCTTTAAGTGGCTCTCAAAATTTATGTAAAGTGTGTTTATCTGTCTCATAGCTCAATGAATGATATAGTTTGTGAATTTGTCCCTGTGATATTTGAATAATAACTATCTCATATCTATTATGTGATTTAAAACTGTCATTGCACAAAATTTTATCAAAATCGATTCAATGGCTTAGGCCTGAAAAAGACACATATGGACAGATAATAACTTTCACATTTACAATATAAGGAGGTATTTTTCGACTTTCTGTTATAAGTATCTGTTTTCTGCTTTCATTCTCTGGTCTCAAACTATCATTCTAAAAAATTTATCAAACGAATTTTGTTGCTTTCATTGTCGGATCTCAAACTATCATTGTACAAAATTTAATCAAAATCCATTCAGAGGTTTAAGTCTGAGGAAAGCACAAATGGACAGGCAAACTTTCGCATTTATAATATTAGTAGGTTTTTCAACTTTCCCCGATTAATATTGTCTACGCTATCAATCAAAATCGATTCTTCTGAGTCCAGAAGACCTGAAGAAGGCACATACGGGCAGATAAACTTTCACACACAATATTAGTAGGTGTTTTTCTTTTCCTATTAATTTATCCTCGTTTTCAAGGTACGTCTGCTGACCTGTCCATCGAGCGGTGGCACAGTGTCCAAACGCAAGCTGGCCACGCACAGCCGCGCGGCGCACAAGCTGCACGTGAGCGCGCACGAGCCGCACCTCGTGATATCCGCTGGGGAGGATGCTGTGGTGATGAGGTGTGATGTGAGGGAGGAGCACGCGTCCAAGTGAGTGCAAATGTTGTATATATAGTTATATGTTTAGGTATATAGACATTTCTTCTGAACCCAGCTTTACAAATGTTGTATATAGCAGGGGTTCCCAACCTTTTTTCTATTCGCGACGCACTTACGAGTTATTATGTTTAGACTCCCTAGTGTCAGCGGGGGGTGAGTTCTGGTTTCAAATAGGATTAAGACAGATAATCGGGACGAAT
>LQNK01002398.1:78909-108645 GCA_001586405.1 Phoebis sennae | reverse complement strand
GAAGTAATCACGACGCCCCTCTATACTTAAAATACAGCCAAAGATTTAGACACTACAAAAAAATTAAATATAAGGTATATTATAACATCTTTTTCTAATAAGGGGAGGGGGGGGTCACCCACGGGTAGAAATGGGGAGGCGGTGGGAACAAACACGTATTCTTATCCGTCGCCACACGGGTAAAACATAAGGAATTATATCAAACTACCCATCCTCGTTTCAGACTGCTAGTAGTGCGCGACGACAACATCGGCATCCCGCTGTACAGCGTGGCCGGCAACCCGCTGCGGCCGCGCGAGCTGCTCGTGGCCGGACGGGACAAGTTCCTGCGCGTATACGACACGCGCAAGCCCGACAAGCCCGCGCTGCTCTACACGCCCAACTTCGACAAGGTAACAGCTGACAGCACGCAGCAGGTGTGGCGCTACGACACGCGCAAGCCCGACAAGCCCGCGCTGCTCTACACGCCCAACTTCGACAAGGTAATAATAGTAATTTTCTTGATTTACAAATCTCAACAGAGACCTGCTAACGCGGCCACTCGTGTACTCTCTATTCCTTTACTTTTACCATCTGATGGGATGGCAGACCCACTTGGCCCTCTGTGTCCTGTGCCTGATCTTATAGAGAGATCAGACGAGACGCGCAACTCCCGATGAGTACGCACTCTCTACGTACGTAGTCACCAAACTCCTTCCTGATTTGGCCCTGAAAACCTATTTCAAAAAATATGTATAAATAAGTGTATTTCCCTCACTTTCTATGAAAAGTTCGATATTGACTTCTCCAGATTGATTTAGAAAATTGCAATTGTTCTTTGTCTAATTTTAAACATTTTTCAATAAAAATAAAAAAAAAGTTTTCAAATTCCAGTATTTGATTATTGTTACTAATAAAAATGAAACATTTCAGATACCAAGTCAAATGCGCGCCATGTTGCATCTAACGTGCGCGGTGTACAACCACGACGGATCCGAGATACTGGGCTCGTACAATGATGAAGATATTTACCTGTTCGACTCTAAACTAGATGTGTATAATAAGTGAGTTGCTTTAATAAAAATATATTACTCTAAAATGATGAAATATGAGTTTTAAAGTGAGGTAGAAAAATTTATTTAAAGGAAAAACTCAATTCTTCAACATACAAATAGTACTCGTTCGGAAGTACATATAAAGTACAATTAGAACGATAAATATACAAATTAATATATTCACTTATAATAAAACATAGTTATGAATATCTAATGTCTATTCATTACTTTGACAAAGTTTAGTTTTGGATCTACTTATAAAATAATTTAGAGCATAATATTATATTTACAGACATCTCCATTTTGTTATTAAAATAAACTTCTATTTTACAGACTTAGTATGTGTTACATAACAATACTGATATTTTTATAAAAATTTGGAAATAGGAGGTACATTTATTCACATTGTTAATATGCTTATTCCATTATTTTCAGAGATGCACCAGACACAAAGGAAACATACAGTCACAAATACAGCGGCCATCGGAACAGCGCTACCTTCAAAGGTGTCTCGTTCTTTGGTCCCAAAAGTGAATACATAGTGTCTGGTTCTGATTGTTCACATATTTATATATGGGAGAAAAATACTGAGGCCATCGTTCAGTGGGCTGAGGGAGATCAGAATGGAGTGGTGAGAACCATATTATTTGAATAAAAATTTTTGCCAAAAAATAGAATCCTTGTGTCTTTATTTATTTTCAATTTAACAAGATTTTGCACCGACTTTGATTTCAACAAAAATGAAATAAAAGTTATTTTCTACTTTTTAGAGCGAGGATGTCGGTTCTATTTTTGGCAAAGTTTTTTATTTATCCCTTTTTTGTGTCCTGTGAGAAGGGTAATCACATCATCTAGTCACAATTCAGTTGATATATACATCATTAAACATTAACCGCAGAGCTTATTCCGTTGATTTTCGACGAGTTCCCTGGAATATCTTCCACATGGATGATCAGACCCAATCAAATTTCTATGGGACCACACTGGAATTCTACTCTTTCGAATGCAAAAAGAATTTTTCAAATCAGTCCATAAACGCCGGAGATATGCGGTAACATACATAAAAAATGCGGTCGAATTGATAATCTCCTCCTTTTTTTTGAAAGTCGGTTAAAAAACAAATCAAAGCTATTTTTTGGGAAGATTATCGTAGGAAGTCTTTAGTTAACAATACACAGGGCGTCTCGTTTTTGACCTGTAAAGTGAATACATAGTGTCTAGTTCTGATTGTGGCCATATTTATATATGAGAGAAAAATACTGAGGCCGTCGGCTCAGTGAAATCAGAAAGGAATGGTCAAAACCTATACTAATATTATAAAGAGTAAAGATTTGATTATTAATTGCATTAAATAGATATTGAACCTTAATTAGAAAATTTATTTAATTAAAAATCTTACATTATCCTGTATAAAACTACGTAAAAACGTAGATTACTAATGCAAGTGTATAATATTTTGAACAAAATGTAACGGAAGTATAGGAAGCAGTTGCAATTGCTATTTGGGTTTCATTCATGATTGCAGTGTTAAAAATAAAGCTT
This sequence comes from Phoebis sennae, assembly GCA_001586405.1. Lineage (NCBI taxonomy): Eukaryota > Metazoa > Arthropoda > Insecta > Lepidoptera > Pieridae > Phoebis > Phoebis sennae. The sequence continues at coordinate 106,069 of LQNK01002398.1, read as the reverse complement.
TGGCAAGGAAATTTCTCAGTGGGTGGTATGAAGTTTAATATTGGTAAAGTCGTCATATATGTATGACGACTTTACCAATATTAACGAGATTTAATGTTATTACTGTAACATGAATAAATTTATAAATGTCTAATTGTGCTCTGCGTTTTCACCTACCTTCATAAAGTTTCATCCCAATTTGTTTAGTGGTTTGTTGGTATGAGGAGTGGAGACAGACAGACTTATGCATTAATAATACTAATAGTTATATTAATCATCTTTTCAGGTAAATTGTATAGAGCCTCACCCACGCTTCCCGATCATGGCTACAAGTGGTCTAGACAAGGATATTAAGATATGGATGCCCAGGAGGCAATCAGGGCCAGATTTCAGTGGATTAGAGAAGGTAACACATTATTTTAATAGGTTTTTTATGAGCATAATTTATCAGCTTTTTATGTACTAATAACTTTTAAAAATTTATAAAAATTGTAGTTATAATATCTAATAATTATATTTATTTTTCCAAACTATATGAACTACAGTGTAAAAGTGAAAAAAAAAACAAGAAAATTTTTATAAATTAATGAAAAAACTAAAAAAGGTATTTCCCGTACCGGGAATCGAACCCGAGCCTCCTGGGTGAAAGCCAGGTATCCTAGCCACTAGACCATACGGGAGATGAGTGATGAGGTGAAATTATTAGTGTATTTCGAAGTCTCATATCTTGTTAATGTATATTATTTTATAGTAATCGTTTTGTTATTTCGTGTACTTACCATATTGATATATTTTATTTTCCTTCCTTGTATTTTGCAAGGAACTATTATTTTTGTCCAATCGTTATCTGGTTAAATATATTAAAATGCTTTTAGTCCGTATTTACCACATTTTCCTCCATAGGTGCAACAAAACATCTATTCTGTTCCTTCCTTATGAAGATACAATTGACAATAATCAATTTTTGTCTAAAGATTTCAAGCCGCATTCACGCATTTTCATCGGTGTTGTTTTTACACTAATATTATAAAGAGGAAAGATAGATACATTGATTTATTGTGTTTTTTTCTCGACTACTGGTCCGATTTGATATTTTTTTTACCATTGGAGTCCTACGTTATCCCTGATAAACAAAGACTAATAAAGAATAACATTATTATAATTAAAAGACTGATCTATGCTATATCTATAATATTATGAAGAGGAAAGATTTGATGTTTTGTTTGTTTTTTTTTTTAATTGAATAGTATCCGAAACTAAACTAAATTTTGTACAGAGCTGTTTGAGACCATATTTTAAAGTAACATAGGTTAGCTTTTATCCCGAAAACCTCACGGGAACGGGTGATATACGCAGGTGTAACCTTGAAACTCGGCTAGTTTGATAAAAATAAATATTATCTATGGATTTTTTCAGACGGTCCGCGCAAACACCGCGTCCCACCGGCCAATGTTCACGGACTTCCTGCCGACGCTGTACAGCGCGTGGCGGGGCTCGTTATCCGAAGACGACCCTCCGCCTGGAAACCTGGAGTTCGGCGGCAACGCCTGCACCACCTTCTAGCAGTTGTACAGGCACTCGCGCTTCACCATCCTGGGTCTGGGGATGGGCAACGCGAACTATTATTAGACTGTTGTGGACCTAGTTGGGGATGTTAAAGTGCGTAAGGACACGAAAGGTTTTGAGGTCAGTTTGGGTCCGGTGGCAAAACTGATGAAGAAAAAATATCATCTTTAGAAGAAAACAGTAAATTCATTCTAGGAGTTAAAGAGACACCCCCGCTTCACCATCCTGGGTCTAGTTGAGGATGTTAAAGTGCGTAGTGGGGATACAAAACCAAGGGTTTTGAGGTCAGTTTGGGTCTGGTGAAAAAACTGATGAAGTTGAATAAATACCATCTTTAGAAGAAAACAGACACTCGCGCTTCACCATCCTGGGCCTGGGGATGGGCAACGCGAACTATTATTCGACTGTTGTGGACCTAGTTGGGGGTGTTAAAGTGCGTAGTGGGGAGGACTAGGAACCAAGAGTTTCGAGGTCAGTTTGGGTCTGGTGACAAAACTGATGAAGAATAAATACCATCTTTGGAAGAGAACAGTAAATACAGACACTCGCGCTTCATTATCCTGGGTTTAGGGATAATGCGAACTATTATTAGACTGTTGTGGACCTAGTTGGGGGATGTTAAAGTGCGTAAGGACACGAAAGGTTTTGAGGTCAGTTTGGGTTTGGTACAAAACTGATGAATTTGAAGAATACCATCTTTGGAAGAGAGCAGACACTCGCGCTTCACCATCCTGGGTCTAGGGATGGGCAACGCGAACTATTATTAGACTGTTGTGGACCTTGTTGGGGGTGTTGAAAGTGCATAGTGGGGAGGACACGAAAGGTTTCGAGGTCTGGTAATAAAACTGATGAAGAATAAATACCATCTTTGGAAGAGAACAGTAAATACAGACACTCGCACTTCGCTATCCTGGGTCTAGGGATAACGCGAACTATTATTAGACTGTTGTGGACCTAGTTGGGGATGTTAAAGTGCGTAAGGACACGGAAGGTTTTGAGGTCAGTTTGGGTCCATCTTTAGAAAAGAACAGACACTCGCGCTTCACCATCCTGGATCTAGGGATGGGCAACGCGAACTATTATTAGACTGTTGTGGACCTAGTTGGGGGTGTTGAAAGTGCATAGTGGGGAGAACTCGGAACCAAGAGTTTCGAGGTCAGTTTGGATCTGGTAATAAAACTGATGAAGAATAAATACCATCTTTCGAAGAAAACAGTAAATACAGACACTCGCACTTCACTATCCTGGGTCTAGGGATAATGCGAACTATTATTAGACTGTTGTGGACCTAGTTGGGGGTGTTAAAGTGCGTAAGGACACGAAAGGTTTTGAGGTCAGTTTGAGTCAGGGTGGCAGAACTGAAGAAGTTGAAGAATAAATACCATCTTTGGAAGAGAACAGTAAATTAATACTAGGAGTTAAACAGACACTCGCGCTTTACCATGCTGGGCCTGGGTTTGGGCAAGGCGAACTATTATTAGACTGTGATTTTTGTACAGGTTCAATTTAAAGACCTGGTTAGGGAAGTAAGTGTAACAATGGGATGTAAAGAAATGATGGGCAACAAAAAGTTCGGAGATCTAGGAATAAAAAATCTTTTACCAAGTGTTATTAAAGTCCAAATGAAAAATATATGTTCGGAGTCGTATAAAACCAAGGGTTTTGGGCTCAATTTGGGTCAGGGAGATAACCAAAACAAATGAAGTTGAAGAATGAACACCATCTTTAGAAGAGAGCAGTTATTGAATAAGCTATAGACACTGAAATTCATGTAGACAACAAAGATTTTGAATTAAAAGCCACGCGATTTCAACTACGATGAAACAATATCGTTAAGAAGAACAACAATTCTTCACAAATAGGCATTCAAATACTAAAGAATAAATAGGAATGTGAATAATTAAATGAATATAATAGTATTGTAACATTTAGCTAGAGAAACACAAGAATATGTAATTTGATACAGTAGGATACAATTTGCATGGCAAAGGTATGCAAGATATAACATAAACATTTTAAGAGTGCTCAGCGAAAAATTGCATGGAATTTATTTAATATGAAGGTAGTTGGTAAATATTCATTCTAATTGTATTTCTAGATCCATAGATAAAAGATATTGTAAGGTACAAGAACCATACTGCGGTATACTCTTCAATCGGTAGTAAGTAAGGAATATACATTATCTTAAATTACAATCTAAGAATCTTCGGTTTGGGAGGCTAATAGCCAATAAATGATTGATAAGTGTACAGTACTTATCACCAAATATCTGTATTGTAGATCTTATGCCCAGAATTTTTTAGCTTCAAATAAACATTGTATTTGATTTAAGTAACCCTACTTACAAAATTAAGTGTTCTAGATAGTGAGAACTTTGTGTGTTAAAATAAAGTACTAAAGATACATACTAAATGATGAAACTCATGCCAGATAATTGTAGAAAAGTATAGATATTAAAGCTATATTATGAAGGACATAGAAGTTTGTTCGATAGTTCTAAGTTAGATAGTTTTAGCTTAAAGTGTCTAACCAGTCTAGCTTAATCATTATTAAAACCAACAGTTTTTCAAATAGTGATCGTTATTTTTATAGCCAATAAGTAATTAATGTAATGAAAAATGGTTTTAACTTATGTTAATTTTTAAATATTTTTAGTTAATTTGTTGAACCTGATTGTGTTAACAGGTGTTTTTCTTGAGAAAAATAGCTGATTGTCCTCGATTTTAATTTAATGGTGATTTGCAAGTTAAAATGATTATTCATATACAATTAATCACTGATTAAAAAAATGTAATTATATGTATACTATCTAATAAAACGTTTACATGACTCGTAATTCTGTCGTATATACTTGTCTGGGATTTTTACATTTAGCAATAATTTGGAACTTTCGATTTTAGCAACTAGAAGATATTAAAATTTGTGTGTTTTAGCATGGTGATTTTTTAATCTAGTTTGGATCTGCATGCAGTAGTCACATTTATGATGATTATACAAATATATAAGAAGTAGAAATTTAATTTCGCTTATTATTATATTCAATAGTGTTTGCAGATCAATAGTTAAAACGCACGAATTTGATAATTTTTAACAATGTTGCAAGTTTTGTAGTCATAATAACTTTACTTGTTTTTAAAATGTAATTATTTAAAATTATACTGTTATCCTTCAATGCTATTGTTAAATATAAAATGTTTCTATAATTAGTCTCATTTACAAATAAGAATTTGTGTAAAAACATGTCATAATATTGTATATTATTAATAATGTTAAAAGTTTGTTCATAATGTTAGTAGATATATAGTATTTTTGTAAATTTTGCATTAACTGAATTTTAGTTGTTTCTTTTTTGTTAGGTAGTTGTTCATTTTATTTACATCACAAAAGTGAATGTTTGTTTATGAGGTTTTTTTCATTTCTCATCATTTTATCTTACAAAAATTGTATCTATTATGTACAAACACAATAAAGGTGGATTATTAGTCGATATGACATTTAATTTTCAATTTATTTTCCCTTAAGTAAATTAAAAACATGTAAATATTTAAATAGTGTAACAAACTCATTAGCTATAACCGTTAATTATATAAAATAAATGTTTGATACAATGTACGTAGTTTTAATAATCATTTAAGATACAGCGAACTTTTTTTAAGTATGAAATAGCATATTGAAATGCAGTGTATTTTTTTATAGCAGTTAAAACTAAGAAATTTTTCTTTGCCTAAATGTAGTTTAATTTCATCAGGTTTTATTTTCAAAATCGTAGATATTAAAAATATTTGTTAAGAAATAAATTCAAATAGGAAAGAAAATTAATGATAACCATACTGTTTTTTATCCTAAACGAATAATAAATGCATCAGCATCGACTCATATAGACGCCAGTTGTAATACTTATACTTATTCTAAAGTTCTCTTTAAATATTTATCACATATCAATTTCGAAGGTCCTTCAACTTTCTTCTATATTACAATATTTTTTAACGTTCACTGTAAAATGCTATCGATTACTAAATGTCAAATTTTACTTTCCCGCTATTTTGGAGTGACTTATGACGTCTTGTACAACGCCACGTAGTGGAGAAAACTGGAACCATCATTTATAACTACGAAATTATTGAAACTCTTTTCATACAGATTTTTCTTACCCTAATTCTAAAATGTTCCAAAATGAGGGCTTTGAAACGTTTTAAAATTACTCAGAACCATAATTTTCCAAATCAAGCCTATCGTTATTAATATTAATTTTTATAACGATTGTCCACATGCCGATTACAAATTTCCAATGGCCGCCGTCATCGACCAATCAGAAGCGAGGCTTGTAGAAGCCCGCGCCATCTTCGATTTCAAACTCGTCTCCGTCTCGCCGCCCGTTCACTCGATCAGTCAGTCGCGCGTCGGTTTGGAGTAACCGTATACTTAACTTGTATTAATATTAGTAATTAATATAAAATCAGAACAATCATGAGCTCCAATGAAAATAACAGTGAAGTGGCCGTGGACAAGGTCGGAGATGAGAAAGCAGGAGACGCTAAAAGTGACCTGAAAGGAGCCAAAAGGGCAGCAGAGGTGAGTGCACATGTCAAACAGTATGTATTCATTTTAGAAGCTCGCCATTTTATTGAACATTGTAAAATAGGTTAACCATCCTAATCCCAACTCAAGGAAAATATTTTATATAAAATAGGTATGATTAATAGCTATTATGTTTTGCCGCTCAAATAAGAATCGCGCTGTACCGGCTTATTTCTGGATAGAATTTCTAAGCGTTTTAGCAGCATGAGGTAATCGATGAGTCAGACAGTGGTTGTTTTGTAATTTTTAGGATATATTCAATACTCCAAATGAGGTCAAACAAACTAAAGTGCTATTATTCTTGTGATTTTCAGTTTTGTTTACGCGTTTTCAATACGGAGGCATGACCTTGGCAGAAAAAAAAACATGGCGCGAGAACGTACGCTCATGTCCTCGTTGATATAATTATTAATACTAATGTTATACATTGATCTATGAAGTCCTTCAAATGTATGGTGTGCTTAATATTGATTTTATAGCAAGCTATTTTTGAATGGTTGTCTTAGCTTGACTCGATCGCCCGTAGCGTGACGCTAACTATGTGGAAACATGGCCGGCGCGTGAATGTCATTGTAGATGCCGGACTGTCATAGATAAAACCAGTAAAATGTGCATTTAAATAGCCCTGCCGTGAATAATATTATGAAAGAAATACATCGGTAACCGTTTTCACAATACTATAATAGTAACATGACATACATTAACCAATATTTTTTAGCGTCGTATAAACTAGTCAATGACCCGGCTTATTTGCATGTAGGTGTTTTGTAAGTATTTTATACTTCCTTTGTTTCTCCACGTTTCTTAATCTATGAGGCACAGAAAGTATAAAAATAAATATTATTTTTATCTAATCAATAAACACTGACTTCGTGAAGCGTAACCTAGTTTCGAGCCAACATGCCTCGTGTTGGTTTAAATAGTATGAGAAATGAATATAATGTCTAGAATTAAACTAAATTGATATAATTTTATTACGATTAAAGATTCCCGATTGCATTATTCCTATTCACATGACGAAAGTTTCATTCGGTGTCATTTTGGCGGTTTGTAAACGTTCTACGTCACTGCTCATGTTGTGCACGGGTGGCCGTCTTCCGTCCATGTTGTCAGGGGAAAATAGGCTCTATGCAACCCGACGTATCATTTTGTCCCGCTTCATTCTTATTACCCACGCTTCTTTATTGTTACGAATCTTTGTCACCTGCCTTTCATTACCTTGCACGTAAGCCGACGCATTTTTGTCTATGAAACTAAGTGAAGCGTCGTGTTCAATGTAAATTAAAATTGGCTATAGGCCAGATTTATCTGCACAATTGTATTATTAAAGACTTGAGAAATTTCTTTTATTCGTGTTTTGATATGTATTTGATGTAAATGAATGTTGTCTTTAGGAAAAAGCGACGGAAGCGAAAAAGGCGCGAAAGGAAGAAAATGGCGGAGGTGGAGAAGACGAGCCGCACAGTGAAGAGGAGGATTTGGAGGGAGAGGGAGAAGAGGGGGAGGATGACGATGAAGAAGTAGAAGGAGAAGAGGGCGAAGAGGATGAGGAAGAAATAGAAGGCGAGGATGACGATCTCGAAGGTAATAATTTTTTTATTTATTAATGCAAACACTTTGAATACTTTTTTGTAATCCAAGTGCTTGCATTATAATATGAATGTCTTTATGAAGTTAAAAACTATTTCAAGATACAATTTTTCTAGTGGCAATCGTCTCACGTTAACTTATAACGTTGTTATTTACACGATGCCGCCAAAAATGTATCGTACTGATAAGAGCCGATTTGATATGAGTTTATAATTATTTAGCATCAATTTTGCTTATATTTATGTATTTTTATACATTTCAGATAAGATTTGTTTTGAAACTTTACACGAATTAATTTTGTTTGTTTAAATTTGATAAATAAGATGTTAAAATGTTGTCGCTTTACAATCGCGTTGAAACCTAACAAGTTCACGATTCGTCTAGACTTAGCCCCTATTACATTCTTAAGTTACACGCACATCGTGTGTCCTTTATTGACGCAAATTACCACCCTGTTCCCTTCATTATTATTTGCCACGTTGAAGTTTGTAACGTATTCATTGTACGTGTTTTGTTAACAATGTGTAATTTCTACACAGTCAAGTTTTCCAAAATAAATGCATAGTTTCGTTTCAATAGTAGTTTTTATGGTGGTGATAATTAAGAGTAGCTCAGGTTTCTTCTAGGTAGGGATTTTTTTCCGAACCCGTGGAAAATAAACAATTTTATCATGTTCTAAAAGCGCCTCGAATGAGAGGTTTCGAGTAAAGTTGTTTTTACTAATGCTATGCTTTGTTACAGATGAGGAAGTGGAAGAGGAGCTAGTAGACGAACAGGAAGAAGATGACGCGTAATACGTCTCGTGCTTCTTTTTAAGGACAATGTCACAGTGTAGTTATCAGTGCATGTGACGCCCGGTTATGGCCTCGACTCGCCCCAACTGACAGCGACAGCGTACCATCCCAGTTGAGAACTCTCGGGGCCTACGCTCCCACCTAAAACGGGTGCACCTCTGTTTAAATGACAAGAATGTAATTAAGTCTAAATCCAGTGCAGATTTTCAATTTTTTACCACGTTTAAGTTCGGTACTGATGCTGTATCATTATTTTTAGGACTGGTTGCAACAAATATTTTTAAGACTTAGTAGAATGCTGTTGAATTTTGTCATAAAATGTACAAATGTGTTTTGAAAGTAAACTTATTTTCTAAGTGGATCCATTCTGTATTTAGGTTAACCTGTGAGCCCGGATGGCGAAGTTGTGATATTTTTCTACAGTAACAGCTTTGTTCCACACTGAAATAGAGACATAACCGAGTGGCTATTTTAAATAGATTAAGCGATTAAGTCACAAAGCTCAATCCTTCATTTTATTGTTGTTGATGAGAGTTTGTGTGTACATATTTAGCGTAAGTGAAGCCTGAGATTTATAATAATGTAAAATAGTGTGATTATCGCATGCAAGTACATCTGGTTTTAATTTTTGTACCTAATCAGATCACCCCAGTTACCCTCGCTCTGGCGTCAAATCTTGAAACTCCGCGGAACGAATAATGAATTATAAATTATTTGCGCTGTATATCTTGAGGAACGAGTCCAAGGAGTTTAGAGTTGCGACAGAGTACATAAATACTTCAGCCGCCACAAACTTCTTCTCATACGTATTCCATGCGAATGCTTTATTAGAAAAACATCACAATTTTGCCATTATCTAGTGCACATCGCGCGCCCGCCGCTCGCTCCCCTAACGACTGATAAAGAGAGCGCGACGGTCGCCGCGCTGCGATAGCAAGCCTTCATACCTAAAACCGGCCTGTAATTTTGTCCATAATTAATTAGGATGATAATACCTTTGGTTCGGTATTTGAATGTTTTGAAGAATGGAATAAGAGATTCCTAGGTTAACAAGTTAGTATGTAGGTTGGTACGATATAATTTACGAGGGGACGCAACGGGAGCCGGCGGGGGGTGCGCGTAGCGTCAGGCCTCCCCTCCCGCGGAGCGCGTGGCCTCGTTCGATTTGCCGCGCACCGGCTTGGCTCCCCGCGCGCCCGCCCCGCCGGCGTCTGTCGCGACCGACACTTACCAAGCCACGGCAACGCGTCGGCCGCTCGTGGAAAATCACCCATTGCGCGTTATCCATCGCTCGCCGACCCGTGGCGAGCCGCCGGGCGATGTATGACAGAGCCGCAAACCGACTCCCCGGCGTTGTTTCTATCATATTTTATAACAAGCAGATATTTCGCTCGCCGTTCATACTGTCGTCTCTCGCTGGATGCCGGACGATTAAACAATAACACATCGCAAATGGTTATATTTTTTTTACCCGACACCTGGCATCTAGAAGAGAACGCGGTGTGAATCGAACCATGCAGCTTTAGTGAATACCTCTCCGTTGGTGTTTTATACCAAATGGGGATTTATGAAATACATTTACAATAATTGACATTGAAATAAAATTGGAAATAAATTGAACTATAAATGAAATTTTATGATTAATCCCGTCGTCCCGCCTTTCGTTTTATGGTAAGATTGAGCTGTCGCATATTGTGTACGATGTACGACTAATGTGAATACCTTAGTACGATTTATTTATTTGTGATGTTGAACACATTGATTTTCTACAATGGACGAAATGTAAATACAACCGATTTTAAGTAAAACGTTATTTTGTTTCCTACGCTTATTTATTTGATCCTATAAGCATGTGTTAACAAATTTATAACCTTATTACAATGCCAAATGCTCTACAAGAAACTGCAAAGATAAAGTATTAAAAATAAATTGCGCAAATGAACCGATAAGAATGTTGCCTACTCTTGGGATTTTTCTATTGGCTTGATTCTAACTGAAGGTGAGAAATTGGGCGCTAAAGAAGGGAAAGTTTCACAATATCTTTTCTATCTATCTCTCGACTTCCTACCGGCTTATATTCTGTATAGAAATCGATAACTACGTTTACCTACGTAGGTGAATGAAGGTTAGGTAATACTTTCAATGGCTGCACGTGCCAAATGTAGGTTGAATTAGTGACATCTAGTTGAAAAAATTCTTAACAAGTAAGTGAAATAAATGCATAGATGGCGCTCATGTGTCTTCAAGCGTTTCCGTATGTCTGCAAAAGATGGCCTTATGTTTAATCTGAAATAAAAATTAACTTTTTGAGTTTAAATTATGTTTTAAAAACTTTAAAACAATTTAAACTAACTTCGAAAATAGATATTTTGTTAATACTTATTGATAACTTTCATTATCAAAGTCTTAAACAATGCTTAATCCTTAACAAAAGCAAGATGGCGTATTTTTTTTATAAATTCTGGCGGGAAATATAAACGTGTACATATTTGCATTAAAAATGCATTTGTAAATTTATAAGACCTTTTTCGTTTGTATTTCGGGACGCTTCTTTCAATCAAAATTCAATGAATTTAACACAATTTGTTTTGGGTAAAAATTAAAATTCAAGAGTAAAATACATCTCTACTGTTACAGATTTAAATTTTTCCAACCCAACAGAAAGGTTATTTCTGAAATACAACATGAATGAAACATATATACCTTCCTTCAAAAGCTATGATTTTCACGTCCCAGTGTTTACAAAATTTGTAAAAATCTCGCGATTGTTTCTTATAAAATAAACGTAAATAATCGTGCAACCACGCATACTTTTAACACTGCCTTTGTCAAAGATGGCGGCCTTATATTACCTTTTATTAAAGTTATATCAATAGTCGTGACGGTTATTATTATGTGCAGCTAAACCAATGTATTTTTTTGAGTAATTTCAACCTTGCACACACATTAGTAAAAAACATGGCCTTATTTATTTCACTAGACTATAGTCTAGGCTAGGTACATAATAGATTTAATGTTATTGTCTGATATACCATTTTAAAAAATATAAAATCCCTATCAAAATTGGAGTGAATTTCGGAAATCCATCCGATGGTTTCGGATATTATATTACAAAATTTGTAAAAATCTCGCGATTGTTTCTTATAAAATAAATGTAAATAATCGTGCAACCACGCATACTTTTAACACTGCCTTTGTCAAAGATGGCGGCCTTATATTACCTTTTATTAAAGTTATATCAATAGTCGTGACGGTTATTATTATGTGCAGCTAAACCAATGTATTTTTTTGAGTAATTTCAACCTTGCACACACATTAGTAAAAAACATGGCCTTATTTATTTCACTAGACTATAGTCTAGGCTAGGTACATAATAGATTTAATGTTATTGTCTGATATACCATTTTAAAAAATATAAAATCCCTATCAAAATTGGAGTGAATTTCGGAAATCCATCCGATGGTTTCGGATATTATTATTAAATAAACAAAATTTCCGCTTTAAAATATGATGTAGTACGTACTTATAGATAAGATCGGATTCATTTTATGAAAATAAATGCTAAAGATACAATAAATTAGGTATCCTTCATCAGTGGATACTATAGATAGTATTCCTTGTGCTGGACAACTCGTTCCCTACAGCTACTCTAACTTTTCGTGTACCTTCCCTTCTATTTCAAGAATGAGAAAAATAAAGTATTTTCGTGCAACATAAAGTATAAAGAACAATTGCCCGAAATTACGTACAAATTACAATACTTTATTATAAAGTACGGGTGGCAAACTGGCAACACTTATTCGTGTCCACTTGCTATTTACTTCGTATTGCACAGAAGTTCGGAATGTAGTGATTACTCCATATTCTAAAATCTATTTCAATATTAGTCATGAAGTGGGCCACCCTGAGATTTTAGTCTGACATAACCCTACTGCCTCCCCAGAGGTAGAGTAGGGTATCTAACTATCCATAGTTAAGACACTTAATTGAATTTATATTAAATTAATAAAGTTTTCTTACCCTAGGGGCTAATGCGCTTGACAATAAACAACAACAATCCTCATGTTGTTGAAAGCGTGATTCATACTAAGTAAAACGAATCAGTTGGTATCACACAGTGTTTCGTAGTGCACGTATTTATTGTTCGTTATATTAACTCGAGCCGATATTCACGATCGTAAATGAAATTAACGTCCTAATTGGATATTTGGGAATATTTTGCTAATGATAGTATTGTATCTATAACAGTGCCACGAAATGTGATAATAATAGTGAACCGTTGAATAACCATTGTCCGAACAATTGAAAACATTGTATTGTGTGCCAGGGCTTGATTGGAAAAGGTAATCTGGGAACTTTTATTCTAATCAATATTAAACACGATTATATCTTCAGGAGGGTTTGTGTTTTGTTTTCAATATGCATTGTCGCTTGTCACCGTCTACTTTGTTTAATCTAGATCGCAGGAAAGACTTGATAATGAGAATCTTCTATTTTAAATTAATTTAACGTGTATTATGTAGGTAGTTAGGAGTTTACTACATATTTACAAATTATGATTAAAATCGAAGTCGATCGGGTTTGGCAGTGTGAACTGTGACAAGGGTAATTGTCTTTATAATTTGCGCTGCATACGATTTAGATCCTTCGACATAATGAGCGGTGATTGACCACGATCTCAAATGGTGCTAAATGGATAATTAAGCTTTCAGAATATGCCTATATATCAGTGAAAATTTAACGTTTATATGAAGTATATCCGTTGATTTGGCAAAAAAAACCATACTTACATACAATACAGAATGTTTATTTTGTACCAAATCATCTGATTCGATTTCGATTCGATTCTGGTTCAAAAAATAGATTCTTAAAAAATCCAATGATGTTTTTATGTTCGTCAAAGCGTCCTCGAGACTCCTTTAGCATTTTTGATATTCCTCATAGATAAGTATTTCATCTTAAAAGGACACTTCAAAAATTCAATCTGTAGGTATCTATAAAAAAGTGAGATGAAGCTGATCTTATTTAATTTAAGTATGCATACGAATTATTAATACCTGGGAGCTTAATAAGTATCCTACACTGAGGTTCGGCGTGAAATTTTGTTCAATTAGGTCGGTGTTAGAAGCACCCCTTTGTGAAGCCTGCATAAAGCTTTGGGGGGTCATAGCTCATGATCCCATGTATCTCTTCTTTTTGCTATAGACCTATAGTTGCTTTGCGTGGTGGAAAAGAATTACTGTGATAGGTAGTTTATTTCAGATCTATAGACTGAGATTGATTGTGGAACAATAGAGCAATTTAGTCAGTCTTTGAATTTTTAATACAACTTAAAATTTTTGTTCCGAACGGCAAAACTAGAAAAAATTAAAAATATAAAAACCAACCTGAAATCCATAAGTTATTTACTATTACACAAATAATTACCTCTTAGACGGAGCATAGGTAAGTATCATTCACCTAGAATATTATCTTTATTGTAGGTAATCTCATACGCACTTAAAGTGTTGAAAAGATAATTATTTCTTTGTCTCTTGTTAAGAAAATAAGTGCAATCAAGCACTTCGATAACGATGGGTTAGGCGTATCAGTCAACATCGACTATGTTTTTGTTTTCAAAGCAAAATGATAACAATCGTACTGATAGCTTCTGTTTTGCTTTGCTTCAATGAAAACAGCATGCTCTCTATCTATATTACGTTAGAGATGTGAAACTTTGAATTTATGCCTAGATTATAGATGGTTGCAACGCAAAGATTAGTCTTGCATATTTCGTTTGCAACCATAATATAACTGCTACTAACCAAACTATAACGTGTGGCGACGGGTTAGAAGAACCATTTACCCGGCTTGGGTGTCGTAAGAGGCGTAATTCTGCTGCATAACATCGTCAGCAATAAAAGAGTGGAAGCCGAGTATTGCACGATTGGGCTAAGCTCGCACTGGTGTAATTACCACCCTGCAGCAGAAGATCGGCGTGAAGCAGTATTACATTGTGTTCCGTACAGTGAGCAGGGGCCTGGAGGCCTGTATTCCCATCCCATTCATATCCCATTATCTTCAATTTCACTCCGAACTTCCCATCATTAATCTTCTTTCAAACCGGCCGCGGCTAGGCATCAGACACTTTTCATGCTATAAATGTTCATGGGCTGCGGTCAGTCTCAGGAACTACATGCTCCGCTTGCGAGCTTTAACATAAAAAAATAAAATAAATAATTTAATATTTGTTGTAATACTTCTTTTCTGTTACTATGTATTACATAGAACATCATAAAAATATTGTATATTGTAGGTAAAATACTAAATCTTTATTAGGTCACGTTTCACGGAATGAATGATGCAATTTGTATTATTGGATACGATATTTACATTTTATTTTTGGTTTTTCAAATTGCACTCCACGTGTATGACTGCTGTGATATTGAGATGGTTGAGGACAAATATACAAAATTACATCTATTTATTAGCAAATCACATATTTGCTGTCACAAATATTCTTCATTCGCCTTTCATAAGATGAAGTGAATGATATATTTTAATTAGTTATTTAATATCATTGGATCAAGTCTAAATATATATAAACTCAAAGGTGACTGACTGACTGACTGACTGACTGACATAGTGATCTATCAGCCCAAACCGCTGGACGGATCGGGCTGAAATTTGTCATGCAGTTAGATGTTATGATGTACATCCGCTAAGAAAGGATTTTGATCAAATCCCACGGGAATGGGGAAAACAAATATACGCGGGTGAAACCGCGGGGCACAGCTAGTTCATGCTAAAAACGAATTCAAGGATGAGGCTACTTGTAATTTTAATTTTTCATAACGTCTCAAAAATTAAAAAATAAAATTTCACCTAATTTATAGAAAGCAGATAACCGTGCCATACGATTTAAATACTCCGAATATAAATCAACTACCGGTTGCAGCCCATTGAAAGTGGGTTGGTATTGACCGTGACCCGCAAAGCAACCATCGAACCCGCGTACAATACATACAAAGGTTATATAGTTATATTCGTCTATTCATACAAAGGTTATTAACATTACACAGAAGCATCTCTCGTGAATCGCGATTCAATGATCATTCATGTTTTAAAACAATTGCAAATTAGTATTGTATTTTATTCCATTTAACTTGCATAAAAACTGAAGTATTACTGGGATTTCATTGAGACAATCTGTTATTGTTTTGTTGCGTAACAATTGTCCTCAAAATTAAGATAAATTGTTTTAGCTTGTTACGAATTCATATTGTGACAAAAAATATACCGTTTCATGTAATCTACTTAATTTCCTTTCATCATTGAAAACTGTCAGCAAACTGTCAAGTTATCGCTAAGATATTTATTGTGGAAATCAAAATTACTATAATTTGGTCAAAGCCAATAGCTTTGACTTCTTAAATCAATATAAAACACATTATTCTAATATGCCACGGACAGTTTAACTGTGTTTGCGAAATATATTTTGCATATGAGCTGAGACTGAACGATTCAGATTAAATTTGTGTTTCTAGTATTCAATAACTATTTTGCTTTCACCGTAACAACTAACAATACAAAAAAATATGGTTAAATAATATTTTTTTATTGACCTCACCAATAAACACAGACAAATCTACAACCGTATGAAAGTTGTTTGCCTTGAATAATCGTGCCTTGTCTGTAAATGCAGTAAGTTTATGTAATTTAGTTAATTGCTGTGTTCTAGACCTTTCTTCATTACTGGGGCAAATTATTGAATCATCAATGTAACTGCACAATGCATATTTTGTTATGGTCGAATTTATAGCCAAGCCTCAAAAGGATGAACAACATGCATACAGAATAGGATTATGTATGTGATTAAATAAAGTAAGATGAGCTTAGCAAGAAAATACTGATTGATTTAAGTTCCCTTAATATAAGCTGTGGCGACATCAATAATCACAATTAATAAACATAAATAGACATTTACCTTTTCACAATTTTTTTTAAGGATCCTTATTTTTTGTAACACAAATAAAAAGTAAGTAATAAAAACACACAGAAATATTGATTTCTGACAATGAAGTTAAATCTCATAATTTTGAGGCAATTCGTATAATAATAACTTCACATCTTTGTTTTACACTGCGTTTTTTCATATTGTTTTACTGTCGTAAGAGAACATTGCATTCATTGCAATTATTACAACTTCACATAATTTAAGCATTTGATAATCTGTTACAGATTTCCATATTTGGCGTAATAGAAGGGTTTAAGGCAATTAATAAATTATGTAACTAAATGAATATTCGTTTATATATTTACTTGACTTCTATTTTAAGTGATGTAGTATTAATTGATTTAAGTAGATCAATTAAAAAATGTCAGACTCGCTATAAAAGCGAGACTACTTCTAAAGCAAATTCCTTGTAAGAATCAAAATGAAATTTAGAAAAATATTTAACAATTTGATAGGTACATTAGGTCAACTTTCTTTATTTTAAATTAAGGGCATAACAACGTATAATATTTCAGTATTTATCTGAAATACAGTACATTGAACCATAATATATCGAAATGACTCGTACTGTATATCAAGTGCGATATGACACAAAACAATATTATCGATTAAATCAGCTTGGCCTGAAATTATCTATTAATTCCTGGTATACTTACATATATCTATATGAATGAAATGAAATGAAATATTTATATTTGCGAATATAGGTGTCAATGGTGGAAATACAGTAAATCCGGCTATATTCAGCCAAGAGGCATGCAAATACTTTTAGATTTTACAGTAATAGAATTAAGATTTGTTTCACTCTAAAAATTATACAATTCAAATTTATAATATTTTCTCTATCAATATATTTAAAGATTTTAACAATTTATTTATTTATCAATAACTAATTCATTCAATATAATATAAAATAATATAAACTTAAAATCCTGCTTAACCTTAATTTGTACTCAAGAGATATGAATTAAAAGATTTCAGGATATTTTGGTCGCCAAATTTGATTGTTTAGTGTCACAGTGTGTACCAGTGTACTAACACAGATATTAAAATAAAGGCAGATGGAGCGTGCCGAAGACTCGAGTGACGCTAACTACCTGCCTTTTATTCTCTAACCTGTGTGTACAAAATAGTTATTTTGCACGTTTTTTTTACTTAAAAACCTTAGATATGACATTTAATAATTACCTGTCCATAGATTATTTATAATGCGTATAAAAACGCGTTGCTAAATTTTATGTAAAGGCAGACTTATAAGTATTAAAGTGGGTCAATGGCATATTTCGCAAAGGCTTCAAAGGTGTTGCGGTAGATATAATATATAAAATAGCAGAGAATTTTCTTCGATGGATTTCTCAATACTAGTGTTTTTATGTTTACATTTTATAATGCCTGCCAGATAAGTTATAAGGTACTAGCTTCCGCCCGCGACTTCTCTCGCGTTAATTCGGGGACTATAGATCAATGCATACTATCACTTAATTCTAGCTAGACTAGGTGATAGGGTGCAAAACCTATATTCGAAATTCATCAATATCCGTTCGGTAGTTATGACGTGATTGACACACAAATATCCAAATATCTAGATTCTAGACATCCTAACTGAACCTACCGCTACAAACCTAACCACATTTATAATATTAGAAGCATAGAAGGAACAAAGAAATAGGATAAGCCTCGCCCATAATAAATTATTGGTTTACACTGTGTCCACTGCTATAAAAGTATAAGTATTTTGTGTTAATCTAGTCTAATAAACAGTTATCTTGGTGTCAAATTTCATCCCAGTCCATTTCGTATTTATTTATTTATTTATTCTTCATTGTATCAATATCAGAATTTCTAAACAGTTAAAAATATCGTAGTATGTGATTGAGCAGGTACAAATATTAATAAAAGTTAACTCCACTCTAAATTGGCTTAAATTTTGAATCTTTTACTTTTAAAAATACCTTTTTTTAAAATTGTATAGACCTGCCTTACGGTACTTGACGCATAAACGCAAGGATACATTAATCCTATTATGAAATGAGGTAACCCTATATATCTCGGAGTTACGCCTCATTAATATGATTTATTCTATAATACTTACATTAAGTGCAGTTAATAAGAAAAATTGTTTTACTTTTTGTAAAATTGCCATTTTAAAGTATAACCCCAATTTTACTGGATGGCTTGTAAATTTTTAACCGACTTTCAAAAATAGGAAGAGGTTATCAATTCGACCGTATTTTTTTGCACTCGGAAGTGTAGTGTTCCAGTGTGGTCCCATAGAAATTTGGTTTAGGTCTGATCATCCATGTGGATCATCAACTGAATTGTGACTAGATGATGTGGTTACCCTTCACAGGACACTAGAAAGTGATAAATAAAAATTTTTATTCGTAAGTGATTTTAGAAATTGATTCTAATTGTGTCCCGCGGCTTCTACTACGTAAATACATTTTGAAATACGCTATCTGCCGCTCTCTCGCCGTCTACCTCCTCGGTGAATCGATCTACTAGATGTATTCACAAACATAAGTATATCGTTCCTATCCCACTTCTGATGCCCTTTAAAGTATAGTAAAGAAATTTCAAAAAAATATTTTATACTTATTGCCCTTATGTCTTACAAATTTCTGTGTAATATTACATATAATATTGATATGCAACACTTGCATAAAATTAAAATATATGTACAAGAACTTAAACGTATATTATGTAAAATACTCATAATACAAAATAATAATAATAAATTATATTTTTGTTATATAAAGGAATAATTTCATAACAGCGCTTATGTTCACTTTATAATTCATTTTCAACCGATCTGTCATCAATTTGTAAAAATATTTTTTAAATATCACATTTTTTTGGGTTTGAAAAAATATATATTAATCGTTCATTTTAAAAGTTTTTCTATCAACATATTAAATTTATAAAAATATGAAATACGAGCGTTTTTGTCTTCGGTTAAAGAAACAACTCTCACTAGATAATAGTCGTGTGTTATCTATTATCGAATGAAATTAAAACTAATTTTACTTCACAACAATTAAATAATACATGTATTGCATTGGTCATCATGTTATTAATGTTTCTTTTCAACTTGTATGCATTTATTACTCATCATGTTTAAAAAATCCTTTGATAAAGTTGTCGGTCAAATGTGCGTTCTGCGTACACCGATATACAATGTTCATTGTCAGATGTGAGTAATTGTTTTACACTACATATTATAAAGACTTTTGTTCTAGGTAACATTCTTAAAATTGTGGAACAATGATATTACTATATTTTTTCGCCGATAATTTCGTTTACTACAAAGAAGGATTTCTAAGGTGTAAAGTTACAAATTAAAATACCAAGAAAATGCAGTCGTTTTGTCTCGAAAATATCTCTTTACTTACCTATATAATTGAATATCAAACAAAATTAAAGGATTTTCTTTAGTCGATCTAATTTGATTTTAAAAAGTTAGTATTAATAAAATACCTAATTTTTTTTAATAAATCCTCTGTCTGTCTGTCTGTATCTTCACATCTAAATCAATAAACGGATAAGATTGTTTGAAAGCGGATAAAAAATTGTTTCATCCTGGAAATCCTACGGGAACGAGATATATACGCGAGTGAAACTGCGGTGTATACCTATGCCTATGTACTAATTGAATTTTATCGACGTTGAAATCAGTATGCGACATCACTGTTAGTTGCAACGATGAAAGTTACCCGGCCACATTGTGAAACTCGGCGCATTTATCTCTCGTTTGTAAACACTATGGTTTTTGCACTTAAATCTAATTATAGGAAGATAGCATAATAATGTTTACCATAAGGAAGTGCATATTGTTACTCTTCCGGATGAGTAAATGTCTTAGGTTTTAAATATAAACCAATAAATAAATATTCAGACATTTAACATTATGCCACCCGTCCCAGACTAAGCAAAGCTTGTAGATAACTGATAGACATACTCATACATATTTTTTTTTTGAAAACACATACACACTATAGATAAATGAACACCCAGACAGTAGAAAACTACAATGTTTATCGCATAATAATTTTCTACTCGTGGGGGCCGAACCCACACCCTCCGGCGTCGAAACAAAAACATGAAATAAGTATTTACCAAATATATATTATTTTATTCTCTTTGAGCTCTACACCACTTACAATGTTGTCCCAGTTAACTTTCTGTTTAGTAAGGCATAGGCTGTCAAATAGAATATCTCAATAGTATGTACATTAAAAATAGCAGACACTGTCATGTTAAGGGCGTTAAATGTGCTAATAGTTTAGCACATTAAGCCCTATCAGTATGCTGAGATTTCTTTAAAGGAACCAGGGCATATGATAACATAATGAAAGGTGCTAGATTGCATTATCTAAATTGTAGATGAACAGGTCAAGCGAAAAATTAATCCTTAGATTTAGCCTTGAAACTTACTGACTACTCAAATGAATCATCTTGTGATAAAAGATCACGCCACTCTTTGTAAGAATTTGATTCCTATTATTGGAAAAAAGTTGTCGAAATGTTAGAAACAGTTTAAAAACGTTGTCGTGGTTTAGCGGCCTTGACTTTCCTAATTTCCTGCATTCCTGTGTGACATTTTATCAAGGTGAATATGACATGATAGGGTGTGGAATTTTTCGATAGTAACAGACTATTTTTAATCCTTATCCATACTAATATTATAAATGCAAAAGTAACTCTAAATGAATATAATATTCAGGGACATTTAGCACATTCTCTGACCTAACCACTCTGAAACGATTTAGATGACATTTTATTTATAATTGGATTATTTGAAACCCTCAGATTATTTGAAGGACATAGGATCGCTTCTATTCCAGAATTTCCAGGTGAAACCACGTGGCACAGCTAGTTTTTAATAAAAATATCTACTTATCATACGAAAGTCGAGACTTATAATTTCCAAATATACCTAACGTTGATAATTATTTTATCACGAACATGCCCATAAACTTATGTTTCCTATGATCTTTATCCTTATACTATATTTTATTTAAATCAGATCCTTTACTATTTGCATGTATAACACGTTATTCTCAAGTCAGAAGTTGAAGGTCTTTCCTGTATTATTGTCCAGTTTCTAACACAAGTAAATATTGTTTATTAAATGTGAGATAATTTAAAAGCATTTGCTAATAAATCGTAGGCACACTCGCGTTCCCTCCTCTTAAAATATTTTATTTCAGACCTTTTTTTTTAATGTGTAATGAATTTCCTTATATTGTCAGTCCCGTGGTCCCTAATGGGGTATGGGGTGAATATTGAAAAGAAAGAAAGAAAGTTCCGTTTCACTGATATTTTTTTTATGTAAAGGCAGGTAGGAAGGTCGTTTATGCCTAGCCAGACTCAGACATTTTTTAACGGTTCCCCCGTTGATTGAACCCAGGACGTCTCGGTTTTAACCTAACGCACTAACCACTGAACCAGCGAGGCCGTTATAGTTGACGTGAACAAATTGTATTGCATCGTGTGCCAATGGTTCGGCATCCCTGGCGTAGGAGATATTGCAGTGAAATGTGTGTGTGCAACACAGGTGCACTCTTTATTCCCTCACTTTCACATGTAATCCGATATGATGTGATAGGGCTGACAACACAACTCAGTTATTAATTTAATTGCTGTTTTATAACTCCGATTGTATATTTTTTCCAAATACATATTGATATTTGATACTAAATTTTGAATTTATATTCAATTTTATGTTATTTTTAAGCGTAAGTTAAATGTTTGTAAATCTAATATCATCATCATCATCATCATCATCTGCAGCCTTTATTAGTCCACTGCTGGACGTAGATCTAATATAGAGATTGTAAAATTCTTAAACATATATGAATTCGATGTTAAGAGCCTAATATATAAGCAAGAATAATTAAAATAAGTAAATTAATAAAAATTATTCATTGAATTGTTATCTCGTTGTAATTCCAATCCAAAATAGTTAATTGTGATTATTGACCTAAGTTGGCAAGGTCCTTAGGTTAAACTAGTTTCTCTTTTTAAAGGATTTTAAACGCCGTTTATTAGTATCCTGTAAGAAGTATTCTATAAAATATCCTGCGATAAAATGGACACATGAAAATACTATAGTTTCTCTTCATAATTTGTATTCAGGTGTAGTTAATTTAGTTTAAAATGAAGAACAAGCCAAAAAAAGTTGTGTATTTCTACGTCATTAATTTAACATGGGTAGGGTTATTTTATTTTATCATGTAAAAGTCTAAAATAACTCGTTAAAAAAATTTAAAAAGTAAGTAGTTAAAAAAATAACTCGTAAATAAAAATATTATTTCGATCAAACTAAATAATAAAATGTAACTAAAATTGGTAAAACGAAGTGTGCCAAGACAGTTCTTTAGATACGGGCTATAAAATGCTTTTTATAATTAAATTAACCTGTTAATAATATTAAAAAAAAGTATGTCCAACAGTTATGTAGTTTCCCTATTAAAAGCTTTGCTTAGTTTTTGACTAGATGGCGTTGTGTTAAATGTCCAATAATATGTATTTATCATAATTTCTTCATGAAAGGAAAACGTATGTGTGTTAAATTAATGTCGTGGTCATTGTATCGCCATTCGCCATGCCACTGCATATGAATATAAATTCTGAAGAGAATGGACCTACAATAACACCAATGCCAAATATGATGTTAAACGGCTACCTCAGTCCAAAGAGAGTTGCACAGATGGTTGGCTAGCCTTAGGAGAGAAAAGGATAGCCTTAAGTGCAGAGGAGAGAGAAAAAATAGAGGAAGAATTTTGAAACGGGAGTCCAAAAAAAAATTTCCGGAATTCAGTATAAAAATAATGACAACCCTATATTAATAGTCAGTTTCTAAGACAAAAAACATGACAATTTTACGTCGAGTCATGCACGCAAATTTTCCTCAATTCTGTTATAAAATATTTCCGTAATACCGATCGTAACTGAGCAATTAATTCGGCCTTTATTTTGCTCTAGGTCAACATATTTGCCGGTAGTTTGACCTCCCGTATTATACTTTTTTACTTAAGCGTGGTTACTTTTTTTACTAAAGGTATATTTGGCTTATTAAAACAAAAGTAAAAAATAGAATATTTTTTTTGTTTCAAGAAAAAACATAATTATGTATTCATAATGTATACAAAAAACCGGCAGTCGAGACAAAAAGAGATCGTCTCAGCTATGCTTTTTGAGATCATTGCCTTAAATAGCGCTGGTTTTCGGACGCCTCTTAATTTGTATACTTTAAAGGAAAGTCTTGTATTTCAAGCATAAAATAAAAGCATTATTTAAACATCAACTTCTATTTCCTTGTTTTTTAACATTTTTGTACCCAAAACGCCAACGTTGCTTACACAATTTAATTTTATGTCCAGATTTTGAATATACAAAGTTAATCCTGAAAACGCCTAATGTATTTAGACTTGGAGGTAAATAGTTTAGAGTATGACTATTTCAGCATTTTATTAAAGTATTGATAGAAATGATATTAGGCATTACAAAGCGCATATATGTCATTTAATTGGTATTACTCTAACGAAAAGGTAAAGAATGATATTATTGAAAGGTCCCTTAAATGTTTTTCAAAACTTTTTACTATTTATAATCGACATAAGAAAGATAGTAGATAAGTTTTATTCAACCCCAGTTTTAAACTATAACAAACGAGTGCACATTTTAAAATTGTTTCCGTAAGAGATCTGATTCCCCGCACGTCGGCGGAAGGCACTCAATGTCAATGGACGTACGCGCTGAATCGTGATGTGTCACTTTCGTTGTCATTGTCACGTGCTTTGCGGCTTTGCGTTGACCATTACTAGTTCTTATTATTTCAATAGCTGTAACCCGCGATTTCATCTGCATATTCCCATTCTCGTGGGATTTCTGGACCTTCTATACCTTCTATCTGTACACCATCCTATGTAACTTTTAAACAATATCTGTACAAAATTTCATTCAGTGACCATAGTCCATAAAATAAAAATTATGTCGGTCTCTAAACTTTAACCTAAATCACTGGCAAACGGACATGCGAGTTCCTTTCGCATAATATTAAGGGAGTGAGGATACATTGAGTAACTGCAGGAGGTATTTGCATTTTTTACATTTTAAGCGTTTATTTAATTGGTTCACTTTTCAATTTTCTATCGCCACACATATTTTTGTTTACCCTCGGACAACGGGCGGATCTGTTTCTTCTTCATTTAACTAATAATAAATAAAAAATATTAAATATATAATTACAAACTAAATTAGATTAAGATTTTCTTAACATTGCAATTAGATTCAATAGCGAATTATCAATAGAGAAATCGATTCAATATGAATGCTTATTTAAATTGGTGATTAAAAAATCACTCGCTTGTCAAGGTTACTTCGGATTGTTAAGATGAGAAAATCTTTGAAGAACGATGATTTAATTAAATTGCTTAAAATACTAATCTGTAAAATGTGTGTTTCATAAACAATATCGTAAAATATAAATAACGAATGATATTATTTGAAGAATTTCTAAAATCATCCAAAAGTCAAGAAAAAGTCGTACTTAACTAGATCGAGTAAGACGTTACAAAGAATGCTTGGAAGTATTAAAAAGGAGTACAAAGAGATAAGATATCTATAAAAAAAGGAAAAAGTAAAAGGAAAATCTGTGAAAAGGAAATGAATTTCTGACCAAGTGAAAATATTCTGAATTCTTGGTGTTTAGATTACATTTTTCAGAACCATTATTTATATATTTCCTCTTGTTTATGGTATAATAGGGGAATCGTTTTCATTTGATTTATTAGTGTTAAAAAAGTGCACGATGTGAAAGGTTCTACTCTGTTCTATGTACTAATAATACTCTGACTACGTAAACTGAAAAATATTTTTTTTTTCAAAACATATTTATTTTATTCCGTGGTTTAGAAGCAGTGACTTTAGTACAATTGTGACCCGATATTGGAATAACGATTTAACTGATTTATAATAAGCTTTTGAGTCATTTTAGTCACCATAATCAGGTAAGTTTAAAACATTTAGGTTTTTCTGTTATGTATGTGATATGTATGTATCTCTTAAATTAAGGTATTATATACAGTTTTTTTGGTTTAATGTCTTTACCTTAAAATTTATTGTTATACAATAAAATTTTAAAATTTATTTTTTAGAAAAAACTTTTCATAGATATTATTTAAACAATGGAGAATTACATGCTTAAAATGTAAATTTAGTTTAATAAAACTTTGTAACGACAATTTAATGTTAATGATATAATTATGAAGAGCCTTTATGGATAATTCAACCACGATAACAATAAATACAGTTTTAGTAATGTAATAGCTATATACTTTGATCACGCAAACTTTAGTCGTGTTCCACTTTTTTTTTAATGGCAATAAATCTTATTGACATATTTTTGTTTTATTATTGGCCATTAAATGCTATGAATTTTAATTTAATGTAGTCTAACGTCAAAATACTCCAAAGATGATTAACTTCGTAAGTTTAGATATAAATAGCATTTTGTCAAATTACCCCTTCATTACATTACATTAAATCGTAAAATATAGAGTTATAAATAAATACCGCATGCCATATAAGATCTCCTTTAAGTGGAGAATTGTTTTAGTATATGGAGAATAAATACTCACTTTATCTGAAAACTATTATGTCCTTTTTAAACTGATTTTTAAATTATTTACCTACATACCAGGTTTTTCTTTTCTGACGCCTAAGGTGTGTGAAGTTATCTACACTAATATTGTAAAGAGGAAAACTCTGTTTTTTTTGTCTGTTTGGTTGTAATGAATACGCTCAAAAACTACTGGACCGCCTTTAAAAATTCTTTCATCCGTTGAAATCTACATTATCCACGAGTAACATAGGCTACATTTTATAGACTATATGTATAATATTATGCTACGAGAGCGAAGCCGCGCGGATCAGCTAGTGTTTTATACTTTTTGACAGTTATTTTTGACGGACTTGCAATATAAATTAATATCTATACTAATATTATAAAGCTGAAGAGTTTGTTTGTTTGTTTGAACGCGCTAATATATATTAAATATCACAATTACTCCTGTTTTATTGTACTGTACTTAAACATTTTATTGTATATAATTATATCGTTATGTATACATTTACCTATATATTATATTATGTATTCTATATAGACTTTAATTTAATTAGAATGGTCTGTAATCTGTATGACTGGCAACAAACTCCGCTATTTGGACCACAGGTCAGTTATGGTGTCACTGAAAATCAGTAGTTGGGGACACTAATCTCCAACATATGCTGATGTGATAACCATTTTGGCATCACGCCACCTATTAAAATCTATGTATATTTCTTTTTGTGATGCCAAATAAAGATTTGTCATTTGTCATTTGTCATAATCTCAGAAGCTACTGGTCTGATTTGAAAAATTCTTTTAGTGTTAGATAGCCCATTTATCGAGGAAGGTTATAGGCTATATATCATCCCGATATTCCCACGGGAGCGAAGCCCTGGTGCGCAGCTAGTTAAATTATAAATTTAAACTTTTCTATAAATAAATGTATGACTCATATAAACTGGAATTGAAAGTTTCATTTTATTTCATTCAATAAGGCTTTAAAGAAAGTTATTTAATTATTATATTTTCTAACTAGCTTTCCGC
>LQNK01002398.1:63570-78695 GCA_001586405.1 Phoebis sennae | reverse complement strand
TAAATAAATGTATAACTCATATAAACTGGAATTGAAAGTTTCATTTTATTTCTTTTAATAAGGCTTTAAAGAAAGTTATTTAATTATTATATTTTCAAATTTCAGATGTATATAATTGCTTTGCTGCTGTGCGCGTGCGCATCGGATGCGTTACGCGTCGGCGTCGGCATCGCTGACGTCACAGGACCACCGGCTGAAATTAATTTTGTAAGTACACATTTAATTATTTTATGTCATTATTTTCTTTTTTATTAATAAAAGGAAAAAATGTGTTCTTCGGAGATTAAGGTTCAATTAATAACTTTATTTCGAGTGTTCTAACTAAATTCTTTGGTGATTCTATAACTTGTATCGAATTTGAAATCTATACATATAATAAAACAGTAACCGAACCATTTCTGTACATTGAATATTTTTCAAAAAGAATAATTGGTATGCAATATGTATGTTCTATAGATACCAAAACCATGGTTAGAATTTTTTTTTCTGTTTGTCTGTTTATCTGTTTATCTGTTTGTATGTGCGTCAATCACGTAATAACCACTGGGCAGATTTTGATAAAATTTCACATGCTGATAGACTAATATTAGGTGCAACTTATAGGCTACATTGTATTTGAAAAAAATATTTTTAGGGGTGGCTTGGCATACATTCAAACAGAGGGTAAAAAATAAATTCGCGAACACATCATAATATGAGATGTCATTGGATAGGTTTTTAAAAATGAAATAGAGGTTTGTAAATGCGTTTTTTTCTAAAATCAATATTTTTTGAGATATACGCTTCTTAAGTCGTGAAAATGTACCATACCACGTGGCAATGTAAGATTTTAAAAAACACTCACTAAATTCCCAAAAACCTTCAATTCCAAAAAACTTTCCGTCCGCGGCTTCTCTCGCGTATGCTACAACTTTCTGTATTTTGAAGAGGCGCGCTTACTGTGAGATTTTGGTGAAACCTATTTCGAAAAAATTATATAGAAAATTATAAAGAGACTATAGACATGTGCATATATCAGCGGTAATTTTTTAAAACTTTTGTTGTGCTCCTCTAAAAAATACAGAAATTAGTAGTCCACGCGTGCGAAGCCGCGGGCGGAAGGCTAGTTTGTAATATAAAACTAAAATAAAATATCAATATTTCAGTATAGTTTTATAATTGCTTTGGAAAAATATCAACAATTACTATAACTACTAATTTCTAAATAAACTAAAGTTTTCGCTTCCGATAAGTAAATAAAGTATTTTTTAAGTTACCTGAATGGAAGATTTGATATGTTATGTGTTAACCAAAGCCGACGGTCGACGACCACATACTTGTATTTCGTGCACACAAACCTTGGTATGTTAGCGTGCAATTAACGCATATTTGCATATACCAAGGGTACAAACTTCTGGCCATAGAATTGATAAGTTATTGTATTTTCTTGTGTTGTTTTAATGCGAGTACTTTCCATTTTAAATAAAATACTTTTAAAAGGATTTTAAACGCAGTTTATTACATTATTTTACATTATTATTAACCCGACGTTTAAAATCCTTTGAAAGTATTTTATTTCCTATGGAATTTACGAGAAAAAACATCGATTTAGGGTTCCGTACTTAAGAGGTAAAAGCGGGACCCTATTACTATAATGCCAAGCCTCCGTTCTCAACAGTATTTCATAAACCGTGATAGTTAGAAAGCTGACTTTTTTAGCAAATATGTAACAACTTCAGCAATAAAGTTAAACTAAGTTTTAAGTACTGGAAAACATGTAATTATATATAATCTTTGACTTTGACCTGTTTTCCTATCCCATTCTTCCACCATGTCCTAGTCCTCTCCCAATTTCCCATAATTAATCCTCTCTTTATTCTCCCCTCTCCTTCCTTTAAGCTAGCAAAACATCTGCGACGTAGATGTTCATGAGCGGCGGTCGGTCATTTAACATCAGGTGAACCGCATGCTTCGCTTGCCTGCTTTGACATAAAAAAACATTAATTAATTAATAGATTCCCACGATTTTTTGGTTATCCTTAACAAAATTACAGATTTTTTTTTAATATTCTGTCCGGTATTACTACTATTTTCGATTACTATTACGAAGCGTAATTAAATACGGCCTTGGTTTCTAAAACTAAAATATTAGTCATATGTGTCAAATAAATGTTTGCTCTAAAGCAGAGCTTCCCCAAACCTTTTTGTATCAGACCCCTAGCCATGTTTTTCCGTGTCGGGTAGACCCCCTATTTACCTGATATATTGAAGTTTAATGTTAAAAACTTAAAGTAAAAACACTATATCAATTAATGTAGTGTAGAAAATATACGAATGTGGAATTAGTGAAGTGTTTTAATGTACAAATCAATCAAGATGCAGTTCCATCAAGAGGTAACAATACAAAATATAAATTAACATGTTAATTTGTTTTTTCGCTGACGTAGACCCCTTGCAGGTGGTCATAAGCCCCTAGGGGTCTATATCGACCACTTTGGGAATCACTGTTCTAAAGTATTGATGAACTTTAAAGTAGTGAATGTAAACACGATTGCAACATTGTGTAAATTTTAATTATTTACAGTATACCTTCATATTTACGCTAAGATATTATGAAATATGATGAATAGCCAATAAATGAGTCACATCCACTTATGGGCTTTATTTCTAGGAATAAAGACTATGCGAAGTATGTGATGACTGATGAGGTATTTTGGAATGGCTATAGTGATATTATAAGCGATATTTATTGTCGGCCCAATTGACGCAGTGGATATTATAATGGTCTATTACGTCGGAGGGTGTGGGTTCCATTCCTACGAGTAGAAAATTATGATGTGATAACATTGTAATTTTCTACTGTCTGGGTGTTAATATCTCTATAGTATGTATGTACTATGTATTATAAAAAAAGTATGTTTAAGTATGTCTGTCAGTTATTTAGTTTCCATAGTACAAACTTTGCTTAGTTTGGGACTAGATGGCGTTGTGATAAATGTCCAGGAATATAAATAATTTATTATCGACCCTGTAGTAGGTAGCATACAGCATTATTAATAGGTATCTACCAGAAGGATAGTTCATAATCTGGATTATAACACAGCTTAAAATAATACTTTTATTCCCTTTTTCGCAGCACGATGTTGCGTGTCTTACTAAGGTGGTTAGTTAATTTTTACGTTTAAGTAAGTGTTATTTGTATTTGGTATTATTCCTCCAACGAAAAGGGCTGCGGCCCACGACCAGTCTGGCTGGCAAAGGTATATATCCTTAGCGGTGAAAAAATATCAACATCGCGATGTAGGAATTGTGACGTCACGTGACGCCAAAGTATATTCTACGTAGATGGCATAAACAAATATTTGTTCCGCAGATGGGATACGCGAACTTCGAGCAAGTGGGTCACGGGATACACTTGCGACAGTTCGCGCGAGCATTCGTGTTCGACGATGAAGCGAACAACAGTCGCTTCGTGTATGTTTCAGTGGATGCCGCCATGATGGGCCATGGATGTAGGAAGGAGGTATGTAAACATTTAATCATATACCAGGACTTCTAAAACCTTTTCAATCCGCGACGCACTTACGAGTGTAGTTATATGTTCAGACAAACGCCCTTGTGTCAGCGGGGGTGAGTTCTAGTTATACAAGTTATACAAATAGGATTAAGGGGACAGATAATGGGAAGAATCAATGGGGGGGCAGGGGAAGCAAAATGAAGTCCTCGCCTCTAATCTATACAAATATTATAAAGAGGAGATTGATTTTTTTTATATTTTATTTGTTTACTTGAATTGAATAGGCTCCTAAAGTACTAGACCAATCCGGATGAAATTTTGTACAGAATTTCTTTGAAACCCGAGGAGGATAGCTTATATCCTGAGAATCCTACGGAAGCTGGAGATATACGCGGGTAAAAAGGCGGTGTTCAGCCATTACATTATAGAACAAAAATGTGTGTAAAAATACAATTGAGTGAAATGTCGTATATTTATTTATTGTGTTGTTTTGTATAATTTAGTTGGTCTACTTTTATGTAAACTGAATAAAATCATCTCTTCGTATCTACAAATGTTTATTAGCTAATTACGTATAACTCTAATGTCCTCCAATTGTAGATGCACTGGCACTTATAATTCTATTACTACGTTTACAGGTGATAAAACGATTACAAAAGCGTTACGGGGACACCTACTCAGAACAGAACGTCATCATCAGTGGTACCCACACCCACTCCACCCCCGGGGGGTTCCTTCTGGACTTCCTCTTCGACCTCCCGATCCTGGGCTTCGTGAAGGAGACTTATGTTGCGTATATCACTGGTATTCTGAAGGTATTTTTGCATACTATAATATTTATAATAGGTATAACTGTGTGGCGTCACGTGACGTCACAAATCCTAAATCGCGATCTCGAAATGTTTTCGCCGCTAAGCATATATACCACTCCAAACATCAATCCTCGGGGCCTAACGGCCGGCCAGTCCTGTGGTTCGGACTGGTCGAGGATCCTCCCTTTTCGTTGGAGGAATAATACCATCCTCCACAACTGGTTTATTATAATATTCATTGGATCGTAATCAATATTGTTAATGATTTAGAAATAATGATAAAATATACATATTTAATTCTCTATAAATAAATAAATATTCCATGGATATTAAACACAACGCCATCTCGTTCTAAACTAAGCAAAGCTTGTACTATGGAACCTATAAACATACTTTTTTTGTAAATATATACATACTATACACAAATTACCACCGAGATAGTAGAAAATATAATCTGGATTTGTCACATAATTTTCTACTCGTAGGGATCGAACCCACACCCTTCGGCGCAATAGACCATTGCTGTATCCACTGCGACAATCGGGTCATATGAATATATCTATATATATATTAACTTTCGATCATTGGAATTATTAAAGAATAGATACATTTATTTGATTACTCTTTAAGTTATTGAGGCGAAGTTACTTAGACTTAATGTAAGTAAGTTACAACATGGCAGGCTAAGTAACTGCGTAGGTCGCTTAATTCCATTACGGGAAAGTGACGTTAATACTTGTTTTCATTAACGTTTTCTATATTCAATATGACTTCTAAACTATTTAAATGAAATTTCTCAATAGCTTAATTTAGTCTTTTAATTAATCCTTACTTAATGTAAGGATTATAATATTATAAATGCGAAATTAACTCTGTTTGTCTGTGTCTGTCTCTTCACGCCTAAACCACACCTAGGCCTTTTTTGTCTTTTTGTTTGAAATAAATGGGCTCCGAAACTACTGAAACGATTTGAATGAAATTTTGTACAGAGATTATTTATCCCGGAAATTCCACGGCAACCGGAGATAAACGCGAGTTAGTATTGTAAACAAGCTTTCATGTTAATACATTTTATTGCTGCTGCAGACTAAAAAAGACATACAACAAAATACCAGTATTATAATCCCAGAATAAATTGACATTTTTAATATTAAAATTGACATCTCTGTATAACATTAGTCTGTGATAATTTTTTCCAATGTACCGACAATAGATTGATTAATTTTATTTAATTTTAACTACCTGACGATGATGTACGAAACCGGTCGTGTTTAAATAAATAAAACATTATTGTAAAAAGTGTTAATATAGTGGAATTGAAAGTATAAAAATGTGTTTGTCTTTATATAAAAGTAATATGCAATTCCATCAAGAAGTATCAATACAAAGTATAAAGTATAATCTCAGAAGGTTATACATAAATGTTTGATAATGACCCTATGATTTTAAGATACTTAGTGACAATTTCCATTTCAGAGTATTATAATAGCCCACAACAAACTCACCCCAGCCCGCATGGAGTACGGCGAGGCGGAATTACTCGATGCCAATATTAACCGCTCGCCTACCTCGTATCTACGGAACCCTCCGGAAGAAAGAGCTAAGTAAGAAAGAAAATTCATTTATTTCGAGGACAAAATACTTAGAACTTAGTATGTAAAACAGTTTATAAATAACAATAAGTGAGTTATCATTTGAATGCCATAAAAAAGTAAAGTATTTTGTACAAACGGACTTGTAAAACTTAAAAAATCTGGGTTTAAAATGGTGTTAAATGCGGTCCAGTTCGTATAAACGACGGAACTTCATAGTACGACAGATAGGCATCGTTTTCACTAACGAGCGGTTATATTCAACCAATCGGAACCAAGTTTTGGATGTTATGTTAACGCCACGTTTAAAATAGATACGTTTTATACTAACGCCTAGAAGGATATTGTACTGACCACGGAATAGAAAAAACAAGTGGAAGTGCCCTGCTGCTCTAGCCTGCGACATTTAACTTTGTACATTAGTACAACATCGGTCCAGTCGTTATTCGCTACTTGATGTGACATAACGTCTCGACATCAGATATAATATATTGAAATCGGGCGTTATTCCGCAATTATAAATTGTAAAAACGATCCAGCATAATAAATAAGTCTCATGGCGATGTATCTTATCACCGGCAAATATAAAAGTTTGTTTTAATACAATAAAATGTAAATTATTGTGAAAATCACAAATTCGTATATTTTTTCAAATTAAAAAATACCTTATGCTGTTGACTTAAAGTACATAATTGACTTTAATACGTACCTAAATCAAATGATATAAGTTCTAGAAGCTTCGATGAGGGATGTGACAAATTTGTTGATATCGATAAATAAGTGAAATTAATAATGTAAAAACAATACTTGAATTTAATACAATCAGCTAA
Organism: Phoebis sennae; assembly: GCA_001586405.1. Taxonomy (NCBI): domain Eukaryota; kingdom Metazoa; phylum Arthropoda; class Insecta; order Lepidoptera; family Pieridae; genus Phoebis; species Phoebis sennae. The sequence continues at coordinate 71,965 of LQNK01002398.1, read as the reverse complement.
AACAGTATTGGACTCGCATACGAAGCATTTTAAACCATGGTATAAAATGTAACACTGCAAACCACAAAAACAAATTGAAAATAAGTAGTATTAAAATATATATTAATTTATAATACAAATTAATTAAAGAATCAGTTAGGACGACTTCCTCCTCTTGGAGTTCTTAAATTTATGTTTAATTATTTTTCGGTTATAGCGGAAATTTAACTAATATCGACATGTAGTTATCGATACAATCAATCACTGGGTGAGTAGCAAAATGACAACTGAGTGTCAAACGGTTGTACCGTAAATATAACATTTATTTAAAAGGTGTTAGAGATCAAAATTTAATGAATTTATAATATCGCCCTCTAGCGATGAATAGTTTTACCTTTTTTCTAGGTGGAAAATTGATTCAACAGATAAACTAATTACTACCTTACTGACATACAAAAAGACTTCATTTTAAATAACAATAAATACGATTTTCAACCGGAATGTTTTTTTGTCAGTTTTTGACATTACTTCTTTTGTATGCATTGTACGATTTAATTTGTCAATGTGTGAGTTTGGCGACATTGGTTCTCATACTAAAGAAGCACTAGGGCACTTCCACTTGTTTTTTCTATTCCGTGGTACTGACTGAAAATCACAGGGGGAAGAAGGACTTGTAATAATAGAAACTTAACTTAACCGAAAAGCGTTACGCGTACAATACACTTTTCTTGTTCGCGTAACCGTACATATTGTATGTATTAAAAAATACTTGTGACATAGGAGGGGGGGGGGGTTGTCTTAAACCCCACCATGTATCACCAAGGGGGAGGAGGAGTAACAAAAACACACATTACTTGCTAACTTCAAGCACAATAGATTCACGCTAATTTTTCCATAGGTATCAATATGACGTCGACAAGACTCTCTCCCAGATCCGCTTCCTCACGCCCAGCAACGAGCTCCTGGGGGTGATCAACTGGTTCGCTGTGCACCCCACCAGCATGAACAACACCAATAAGCTGATCTCCTCAGACAATGTGGGCTACGCGAGCATACTCATGGAGAAGGCTCTGAATGGAAAGGATACTTTGCCTGGCAAGGTGTGTCCATGGACTTGTTAGAGTCAAAATGTCTGAATTGTTATAATCTTATATCTTATATATAAAAATGAATCGCAAAATGTGTTGGTAAGCGCATAACTCAACAACGACTGGACCAATTTGGACAATTCATTTTTTTAAATGTTCGTTGAAGTTCAAGCGTGGTTTTTACGGCGAGAAAAAATCGAATTGCCGGGTCCACGCGAGCGAAGCCACGGGCTAAAAGCTAGTTTCTTATACAATTGGTTCCCTGTATTATACCTATTGAATAGCGAGTTTTTGCAAACGTTTCATTAGTAATGGGTAATTCCATCTAAACTATTTTCTCTCGCTTTGTTCTTTACGTTAACTTAATTAATTGTTTATTTATTTATTATACTTTATTGTACAAAAGTTACATAAACACATAAGCAAAAGTATATATAAGTATATTGTACAACTAGCGGCCTTATAAGCTATTTCTAACAGACAACCTCCTATTTATTAGTGATCTTTAGACTTTTTTTTATTTACCTGACGTTCAAGGCCTGGCCTGAATTAAAATTGTTTCTTGTATAAAGATGTAAAAAAATAATTTCAATACTTTTAAAAATACATATAAATCCCAGAATATGTCTCAAATCTTTCCATATTCCTAAACTTAAACTTTAAAGAAATAACAATTTCTAGGAATTTTGAAAATTCCTTTTTTTTTCAATTTCTAGGAATTTTGTTTTTTGCATACATTCCAGGGTCGTATAATCTGTGCCTTCGCGTCTACCAACCTCGGCGACGTGTCTCCCAACACACGTGGTCCCCGCTGCGAGTTCTCTGGAGACAAGTGCGACCAGGAGTCCCTGCTGTGCAAGGGCCACAAGGAACGGTGCTTCGCGTCCGGCCCCGGGAGGGACATGTTTGAGAGCACCAAGATTATTGCCACTAAGATGTTCGAGACTGCTATGGTAAGTTGGTTTGGAGAGATAATTTTGGTAAAGTCCCGGATCTTAATGTTTTAGGCAGGGCAAAAATTGCCAACCCCGGCTCGCTATTCATTATGTCAGCAAAAAAAAACAAAGAATGGCAGAAGCCCACGCCCCCCTCTGCATCCAGCCTTGGTTTTGTTGGGACCAAGTTACTCCTGAGAAAGGAAAATAAGGAACGGTATTTTTTCATTGACCCATTTCGAAATTCGGGGTTTCTGCCTGGTAACTTAAAAAAATACTATTCATAAGTGTTGTTGAGTATACTATTCATAATAATATAATATTTTCTATTCTATTCTCTTCCCCAAAAGTGTTATAATAAAATTGAATAAACACATTGATAAGTCAAATTATTATGAATATCTATTACTTATTTTGTCATCTTATATTTCCAGAAACTACTAAACCAACCAGGAACGGATTTAACAGGACCTGTAGGCGTGGTGCACCAGTTCGTCGACATGCCGAGAGAAGTGGTCTCGCCTTACGATCCTGTAACTCAAACATTCAAAGTGGTAAGAAATACTTCTTTTTTATATTAACTAGCTGATCCGCGCGGCTTCATAAATAGTTTATAAAATATAGCCTATGTTACCTGTTATAAAATATAGCCTATGTTACTTTTGAATGGTGAAAGAATTTTTAAAATCGGTTCAGTAGTTCTTGAGCCTATTCATTACAACCAAACAAAGAAACAAACAAAGTTTTCCTCTTAATAATATTAGTGTAGAAAAGATCAAATTTGAGTTGGATGATATTTTGTTTCAAGCATTTTATGATATATATGATATCTTTCGCTTGATTTGCTCGCGTTAAATTCGGAATTTGTAGATCAATGAAATACTGTCACCTAATCTAGCTAATTGCCTATCTATATTCGAAATTCAATAAAAATTCGTTCAGTATTTCCGGCGTGATTGACACACAAACATCCAAACTTTTACATAATATTAAGAAGGATATAAATACATACCCGCGTGAGGCAGTATTGCACTGTGTTTCGTACAGTGAGTGGGTGCCCCGAGGCCTGTATTCTCAACCCATTCCTCTCCCGTCCTGTCCTACTCCTCTCCCAACTTCCTATCATTAATCCTTTCCTTATCCCCTCCCCTTCCTTCAAGCCGGCAAGGCATCTGGACACTTGCTATTGAAGATGTTCATAGGCTGCGGTCAGTCACTTAACATCAGGTGAACCGCATGCTTCGCTTGCCTGCTATAACATAAAAAGAAACATATATAATCTGTGAGAGTATATTTTAGTGTGTTATGATGAAATAAGAATAAACTATGCAGTGAATTATTTAATTTCTTGTATTTTATGTATGGTGACGTCATATTATGAGTCAATGTTCCAACACCCATGGTCAATTCCGAAACTATGACAGACATTGAGATGTTGCAATATTGCAAAATATATTTCCAAAGTAAAATCATTATTATTGGAACTAAAATGTTTTGATAGAATTTTGTACTCTGTAATATGCATCGCGTATAGTGTGGTTATAGTGGTGGTTTATTTTCCAAATTGGCTTCTGCGAGGTGCTTTTAGAACGTCATATACATTTACATAATAATATATTTTTGTTTATTCACCACCGATTCAGAAGGCTGTCTCCACCGAGAGGAACCGGCAAGAAACTCGAGTAGTAGCTCTTTTCAAAAAGTTTGATACCATATGGTATGGTTTACAATCATTTGAATTAACGGAAGATCCAAGCAACTGTCCTGTAATTGTTAAGAAGGTGTTACAACCCATGGATTTTTATGATCCATGTATTCATTAATATAAATTTTATTATGTAGGACACTATTCATTATTGATATAGCAACAGAGGGCGTCGGATCCTTCATATTCCTCTCCTTATTCCCCTCCATACCACGTGTGGCGACGGGTTAAAATACGTATGTTGCTACATTTCTACTCGTGGGTGTCGTTAGAGGCGACAGAGGGTAATTCTGCTGCATAAAATCTTCAGAAAGAAAAGAGTGGGTGACCATTTCACGATTGGGTCAAGCTCGCAGCGCTTATAAAAAAAAGTTATTTTCTTAAAGTCGGCAATGCATCTTCATCACTTCAGATATTGCTTGTGGCCATAGTAGTCGCTAAGTATCAGGTGAATTCCATGCTCTGTTGTAGAGGTTCCCAAACTGTGCGACGCAAAAGTATAGAGGGGCGTCGCGAGGACTTCATTGCTTCCCCTCCTCCCATTGATGCGTCCCGATTGTCTGTCCCCTTAATCCTATTTGAAACTCGAACTCACCCTCCGCTGACACTAGGGTGGCTAAACATATTACTGAACTCGTAAGTGCGTCGCTTGAAAAAGGTTGGGAACCGCTGCTCTATTGCATAAAAATTGGCTCAAAACCAAAAGTTGATTGATTTATACATAAAACTCACTAGTTCCAGTTGTATATTTTCTACACTATATCAATTATTTAATTACAAATTAGACCGGTTTCGAACACCATCTTCAGTAATTTTTCTGAAGAATTAATCAAGATGCAGTTCCATTTTTATTATTATTTTTATTATTTTATTTTTTATTTTTATTTTTATTTCAATAGCAACACAAACACAATAAAGCAATACGAAAAACACTTTATATATCTTAAAACTAGAATATAAAATAACTGCTTATAGTAAAACATGTGTTGACAAAATGTTTAATTTATAGATATTGACAAATCCTATTGCAGAAGCAAAGCAAACGCGTTATACAAAAGACACGTACCTACGTTTTAATTTTTACATTTATAACAAACTGGGAAAGTAGTATTATATAAATTACTCTTAATTTATATAAATTAAATAACTTTTATACACACACACACACACACACACGCACACATCTATTCAGAAATTTATTTAACGATTCATTTAAAGCTACATGCATGCTTAATTTATTTGGTGCTTATAATTAATTTTCTTATTTTTTATATCGTTTAAATTTTATTACTATTTGTAAATCTAGTTTTCTTCATCACGCCAAATTTACAAATATGTATATTACCAGGATACCAACGTGTCTGGCTGTATCCCAGCGATGGGTTACAGCTTCGCAGCAGGTACTACAGACGGGCCGGGAGCGTTCGACTTCAAGCAAGGCACCACCTCGCCCAACGCGCTGTGGAACGCTGTGAGGGACTTCCTGGCTGAACCCACTCCAGCTGATGTTGCGTGTCAGGCCCCCAAGCCTATACTGCTAGCTACGGGACGGGTGAGAATCTTACAAAACAGTCTATTAGATTAAATGCCCGTTTTTAGGACTAATGCAACTAAGGTATTATAAATAATAATAATGATAAAAATTCTTTATTTGCCTTCACAACTTACTTAAAACTAAGTATTGAGTTTAAAATAATATATTTGGGGAATTACTGAATTTATATTATTTACTTTCTTACACTAGACTAGATATTCCGGTTTTTGAATCTAATAGACCCAAATGTCATAAACTAGCTGATGTAGTATAATGTTATTTAGCCTATGTTCATCAGGGGTAATGTAGGATTCCAATGGTAAAAGTACTTTTCAAATCGGTGCAGTAGTTTTTACGTATTGACACACATACAAACAGACCATGGTTTTGGGGTCTATAAAACATATTAATTACATTGAAATTACATTTTATTCAATGTATTGTTTAATTATATTACGTACCTATAGATAATTTAATAAAAATCTTACGTCCACTTATTTCCAGATGAAATTCCCGTACGAATGGCAACCACACATAGTATCCTGCTCGGTCGCGCGCATCGGGGGCCTGTTCCTGGCGGCAGTTCCCGGGGAGTTCACCACCATGTCCGGGAGACGGCTGCGGGACGTGGTCGCGAGGGCTTCGGGGGCGAAGAAGGTGGTTCTGGCCGGCTTGTCCAATATCTACTCCGATTATATCGCCACGCCTGAGGAGTACCAGGTAAAATTGGTACACTGATATTATAGAGGATGCTTGTTTAGTTGTTTGTTTGATTGTTTGTTTCTTTGTTTGGTTGCTAGGTTGGTTGAAATAAATAGGCTTAAATAATGCTGGACCGATTTTGAACATTTTTTCACCATTCGAAAGCTACATAATTCACAACTAACATAGGCTATGTTGTATTGGTTATATAATATCATGCCACGGGACCGAAGCCGCGCGTATCAGCTAGTATTTTAAAAACAAATTTTGTAAAATTATATTTATGCAATTTTGATTAGACAATACTTACAACAAAATTTTGAAATAAATTACGCAAACACTATGTTTAAGGAGTATGTTTAAAATTTGAAGAAACGCAGTGTTAAGCAATTTGAGACGATAAAACAGCATAATTGAGATAACAATTAAAAATTGGGTTTTTTCATTCAGGCCCAGCGTTACGAAGCAGCATCCACCATCTTTGGTCCGCATACGCTCGACATTTATCTCAATAAATACGCCGAGCTTACGAATGCTCTCATTAAGGTATGTTTTGGTGTATATACTTATAAGGTGTATGGATTTTTTGTGAAGTAACCAGCCCAATTGAACTTCAAGTCTCTCAATGTACTTAACTTTATCGATCCAGCCTCAAATTTTCCAACTTGACCTCTACTCTCCCAACCCAAACTCCAATCTCTCAATCTGACCCCAGATCTCCTACGAAACCTCAACTTTCCCAAAGCAACAAAATATCCAATCTTATGATGTTAACCCGACTGATACCCATCGGCCGAAAGACCGAAATATTATTAATATCATTCATAATTCATATCATCATCATCATAGACACATTGTAAATTACTTAAATATTTAAATATATAATGCTTTAATAATTATATACGACAGGATAATAGAAATAGCACATTGCATTTTTATACAATGCTGTTTAATATATTGCATAATTTCAAATTTATAAATTAACAACTTTTTCTAAACAAGAGCGTATTTCTATAGTTCAGATCCATTTCTTTTTTAAAATAGCTAAAATTTCATATTTTGTTCACCATTGTATATTTTTTTTTCTATAATCCAGGGAAGTAAACTAGAGAGTGGTCCTCAACCGCCAGACTTCAGTGACCAGCTGATAACACTAGTCCCACCAGTGCTGTGGGACGCGGCGCCGTGGGGCAAGGAGTTCGGGGACTGCGTGGGGCAGCCGCACCACTCCTACAGCTGGGGGGACGTGGCTTCTGCTACTTTTGTGAGTTTTGTATCAGTGGGTTATATCCAGGTCTTCGCTACACACAATAATACCATGCAAATCTCTTACACACTCAAACCTTAACACGACCACATTTACACACACACAAACACACACACACACACACACACTATTTACACGCGTGCGCAGTATTTAGAAATTTATATTTTTTTTTGTATAAATAAATTCTTTATATATATTTCACTTTCTCTTTAAAAAGTAAACACTCCTCAATGTACTTTTTAATTGGGAGAAGCCACTGGATTCATTTACTATTGTACCAAGTGTTTTTTTATGCCAATAAATGAATTTGTTTTTGTATACTTGTGAACAGAAAATAGTATCCCCCCCTCTGAAACGATCTTTTTCATTATTGGTATTTTATACATTGATCTATGAAAACCCTAAATACATAGTCGCATACAAAAGTAACGTTCGAAAATGTCGCTAATAACTCCCCTCTCAGTGAATTTTACATGCATAGTTACAGTTATGCTATTAATAAATGTTTTGCAAAATTCACTCTTATGTGTAGTAGTTAAAGTTGTTTTTTTACTGTTTGCGTCGTTTTTACACACACAAATCAGCCACCGAAATTTGCCATATTATAAATTTACCTCTGATTTGGCCGGATTATATTTTAAAGAAAAATTAAATCTCGGCTCCCACTCTTTTATTGCTGAAGATGATATGCATTAGAATTACCCTCTGTGGCCTCTTAAAGTACGGATTTTTATCTATTACCATTAATACTATTCTTATCACAAACCATACCACTCCAGGTATCAGGCCACCCCCGCAACGGCATCCGTCACGGGCGCTGGTACGCCAGTGTGGAGAGGTTGCAGTCGGAGGAAGACGACGCGTGGGTCGTGGTGGCCACTGACGCTGATTGGGAGACCAAGTAAGTTCAAACAATACTACAAGTAAGTTACGTATGTGACAGCCGGAGGCCCAAAAAAAACAAATTTACTTATAAAAAAATTTTATTTAACTTATTGTTACAAGGAAGCAGACTTGCTCGATGCAAGTCTACCGATAGAATAAGGTAAAAATGAATATAAAACTAAAAATACTTATACGCTAACTATACGCTATGTTGGCGTGGCATTCCATTCCCGTGAGAATGGCAGCGTCAACTGAACTCTACGGGAATGCTTCCATAACAAGTACAAAAATACCCGGTTT
>LQNK01002398.1:45352-56205 GCA_001586405.1 Phoebis sennae | reverse complement strand
CACTGAGATCATTGGCAACATGGTGTTTGAAGGAGCTTTGGTAAGTGTTTTGGCAGCTTTGGCAATATTATAAGCAAAGAGTGCGACAACCAGTTCCTACTGTGCGATAGTGGGGAACTCTGCTTCTCTATGGGCCCTGGCAACGACCTGTTCGAGAGCACTGAGATCATTGGCAACATGGTGTTTGAAGGAGCTTTGGTAGGTGATCCCGGTTAAAACTTTTGTTTTTGATTTTGTATAAGGAAGAATTTATTAAACAGCTTCCCATTGTAGATAACGTCAATATTAAAGACGCAGTACAATATTTAGAGATGAAGATGGTAATTTACCCTAACATCGTACCGATATACTCGACTTCCACTCACACACCCGTATTCTAAGAAATTACCTTATTTTTTCTTCCACTCAACCTCGGCTCAGGTTACGTCAAATATGACGTATGACGAATTTTAATCGAAAAGTCATGATTGAAGTAGTATAAAAATATAATATTTTAACAAATAGATCGAAGTAACGGATGGAGGTGTTAAATTTTCTTCTCCGACATTTCCTTAACGTGAGTGGAGGAGTTTTTTCCGACTCAGAATGTAAATTTTCATTGTCAGAGGTTGAGTGAAGTCGAGGAATGCTTGAGGTACGTATTAGAATACGGGTGTCAGAACCTATAATTTCCAACGGAGATAGCTTAAAAATCGCAATTAAAAATGATGCCACAAATTCCAGGAAGTGCTAAACTCCCCTGCAGAGGAGTTAGTGGGGGATTTATCCGTGGTGCATCAGTTCGTGGAGATGTCAGAAGAAACGGTCGCTAAATACGATCCTGTTACGCGGACTTTTAATACGGTAAGCGGTCATAATTTAATAACTTTCTAACAGTGTGTACACTTTTATTAGGATACGTTTTCTAAAGAATTATTGGATATCTCAATCGCACTTATGTTATTGTTTTAGATATATAATAAATGAGAAACAATTTTGGGATGTGGAATGAAATAGCATAAATGGAGATCTCATTTGGGTAATTGACGTATTTGTTGACGGATGGTTGCATGTATTATCTGTATGCCTGAATTTCTGTGAGCGTGATGTATGAATGCTTAAGTTAGTGTTGTGAGAAGTGAGAAAAGAAGAGAAGAAGGACTAATTATTATTTATTGCTATATTTAATTTTTTCTTATGTTTTGAAAGAAGTGTTTATTTTTATGTTAACTATTGTGGGTTTTTATATTTTTTTTGTTTCAATATTATTGTGTAATGTCAATTAATGGTGTCAAACGTTTTAATTAGAATAAATAATTAAATAAGAAGTAATTCAACTAGTACAAAATTATAATCTTTAAAAAAATCTGAACGTGAAAAACCTTTCAGAAAAATAAGTTAAATTTTGCAGAGTGATCCAGTCACCGGTTGCGTTCCCGGCCTTGGCTACAGTTTCGCTTCAGGCACCATAGATGGCGCCAATTTACTTAACATTACACAGGTGGGTCTGATTTAAGTTCAATTTATATTATTTATTTATTTATTTACAAGGTGTTTTTTTTAATGAAATGAAATGATAATTTATTTGCTTAACATGAGTTACATAAATGGTGTTATCTTCACAATGACCTTAGCATGCTCTGCTCACAAAAAGCGTGCGAATATTTATTTTTAGCATTTTAACATAAAATTAATTATATATGTATAATTAATGGATCATATTAAATGAACCTCGCCCACCCTTTTCATTATTTTTTACGTGTTTAGGTACATGTTCTGAATGTCCTGTAAACGAATGAAACGTTAGTGTACTAGTATAGTATTATATTATCTGTGGCTAATGTTACACTTTATATTATATAGATAAGTAAAAATAATGTTTTGTGAAAATTAAGCTGTTCAATGCATCTAAAAATAAATAAATAAAACATATTTGTAATACTTCAGGGTACAGTGAATAGCAATCCTTTGCTAGATCTGCTAGCCGGAATCGTCGCGAAACCAACGGAAGAAGACGTGGAGTGTCACGCGCCCAAACCGATACTATTGGGCACTGGAAGGGTAAGTTTTAGTACCTCCTCACTTTAAATGAGGGAAGTGCACGTAATGTCACAATTCCTAAATCGCGATGTTGAAATGTTTTCGCCGCTAACCATTTATACAACCTCCAAAAATCTATTCTTGGGGCCTAACGGCCGACCAGTGCCCTATTCATCAAACGTTACAAGCCTTGTATTACAAGCTATTTCGCTTGTAAATTTGAGAATTTTTAATGCATTCATCATAACTACATGTGTAAATTACCGTTTACAAGTGAAATCATTTGTCATTTTGTGATTTACAAGTATTTTTTCACACGTGTATTAGAGGATTTTGTTTATCATAAATGTTTTTGCAACTTGTAGCGTGTAACTTGTAACGAAAAGTCTGAGAGTGTCCAGAGACTCTTAAAAATATTACATGTGCTCATATTTTAATATTTTCGGTGGATACGCGTCCAAGGGACTTACATATCATTAATATTTCTTTCCATTCTACTTTTTTTGATAGTTTATTGGAAAAAACGGTATTTATACCTTATTGCCTTATTTATACACGAAAACTAGCAAAATATTTACGTTAATTCGAGATATAACCTAGGAACAGAAAACTTGCTATTATCGAACATTATTTAATTAATACATATACACAGTAATAGAATCTTTTTAAAAATAGAATTTCAATTCAAACAAAAACATAAAATGACTTTTCGAATGCCAAATGTTAACCCTAGCATGCCTTACGTGGGATATGACAGACTCCGCCGCGAGAAAAATCGTCACATCTTTAAATTATTCACGCAAATGTTCTAAAGGTTTCTGTAACCAAGTTGGTTTAACACCATTAGATTAGATAATAACGATTTGGGGTTCATGGCACCAGTTCAGTAGACAGACACATGAGTGCAAAGTGCATTGGGGCATTAAATAGCCCACGTCGATGGATGCTATGATGATTGTTTTATATATATTTTGTTACTATGATAGTTTCATTAAAAGGATTTTATGGTGTTTTTAAGCGGTATCCCGCTTTGTCACCGGTGTATGTTTGATACATGTGGTTAATGGAGGGTTAATGTCATCATTTCATGATTCATTCGGGCTTGTGAAATTCTTTGATGTACGTTAATTACAAGAAATTGTAAAAAAATCTTGTAATATTAAACTTGTGAGCTTGTAAACTTGTAATGTTTGATAAATAGGGCACAGGCCTGTGGTTCGGACTGGTCGAGGATCCTCCCTTCTCACTGGAGGATACTATTCTCCACAGAAGAAAACCAATTATACAATTATCGGGACTATGTACCTTGGAATACTCAGTTTTATAAATATTCAACTGTTTATATCCCCGCTTTAAAAGTGGGGAAGAATACTCGTCGTTACCACGGAATAGAATACACGTAAATTTTTTACAAAGGAAGTAATGTCATAATTCGCCGAAACATTTAGATTGAAAATCGTATTTATTGCTATTAAAAAAAAGCTTTACTGATGTCGTAGATGTTTGTGGACTGCGGTCAGTCACTTACTTTCAGGTGAATCGAATGATATTGACATGGACTAATTGAAAAATACTTGGATTATTATTATTTTGTTTTATACTATAAGCAGGCAATCGGTTCATCACCTGATTAGTAGATTTCAGACGATTAGCTAAAGTTCCCGACAATTTCCACACTTCAAAATTGTATCCTCAGGCTGACTTCCCAATCCCTTGGCATCCTCGCGTGGTTTCCACATCCCTCATCTGGTTGGGAGGGCTGGCCATCGCGGGGGTTCCCGGCGAGCCCTCCACCATGGCCGGGAGACGGATCAAGGATGTCATCGGGGATGTGATGGAGGGGAGGGGGTATGGGAGGAGGGTAGTTGTGAATTCACTGACTAATGAATATATCCACTATGTTACTACGTTCGAGGAGTATCAGGTGAGTGTTTTAAGAATGTTTTATTTTTGGTTGGCGAAATTTGGATGATCACATAAAGATTCAAAGTTTTCTTTAACATCCTGTAGGGAACTTAAAGCAATATATGAAAGGAAATGAAATGAATACATTCATTGTACACCCCATTATAATAAGTAATTAGTGATTTAACATTATTTTTACATTTACACTACATTAGTGATTTAACATAGAACATAGATAACAAGCACAAAAAATGGACATGCACAAATGGTAGGCAACCGTTTTGGGAAGTGAAACTTAGTTCGAAAAACACAGAGAAAGACACTTGTAACACAAGAAAGACACTTATAATTTGTTAGTAAAGTTATCTAAGTTAGTTTCTGTTTGATTTTCTGACATTAACAAAACTATGAATTATTCAGGTGCAACGGTATGAAGCAGCGTCAGTTATTTACGGACCGAACACGTTGGACATCTTCCTGAATAAGTTCAGAGATTTCACCTCTATCGCTATTCAGGTATGTTTTTTATAAAATGAACAACCGTTCTTGCGCGATTTCCGGATATACAGTTTCCTTAGTCCTTTCTCGGATTTCAAACTATTTGGGTACATAATTGTATCCAAAAAGTTTAGTAGACAGATATATAAGGTGTTTCATAGCTAGCGTCCTTTTTTTACAGGACATTCAGAACATGTACCTAAACACGTAAAAAATAATGAAAAGGGTGAGGCTTTGTTAATTTAATATGATTTATTTATTGAACTTCATGTTTATGTGACGTATCAGCTGGCCGGCAACGCGGGTCAATGAACGACTTAGGTGAGTTAGCTTTTCATTATTTTTTACGTGTTTAGGTAAATGTTCTGAAAGTCCTGTAAACAAATGAAACGCTAGCTATGAAACACCTTATATAGGCTTAAATTTGTATTTATAATATTTGAATGAAAGGATATTAGTAAGAAGTAAGGGTAACTGATATCTTGCCGGTTCTTCTCAGTAGTCACTGCCATCCGAACCGGTGGTAAATAAAATACGTACCTATGTGACGTTTCAAAAGAGCTTTCAAAAAAGCCAATTTGTTTTAAACGATTTGAATTTGAATTTGAATTATCCAGGGTGGCACGGTAGCCCCCGGTCCAGAGCCGGTGGACCTCCGCGAGAGCACGATCTCGCTGATCCTGCCGGTGGTGATGGACTCGGCGCCGCGCGGCCGGGCCTTCGGGGACGTGCTGCAGGAGCCGCCCCTGCTTGTGGGCCCTGGGACACTGGTCAACGTCAGCTTTGTGAGTGTTTGCTGTGGCACGGTAGCTCTGCTCCAGAGCCGGTTGACCTCCGCGAGAGCACGATCTCGCTGATCCTGCCCGTGATGGAATCGACGTGCTGCAGGAAACCCATACTTGTAGGCCCTAGAAAACTGGTCAACGTTAGTTTTGTAATTGTTTGCTGGTGTCACTGTAGCCCCCGGTCCAGAGCTGGTAGACCTGCGCAAGAACACTATCTCTCTGATCTTGCCCGTGGTGATGGATAGAGCAGTAACCGGGGCATGAGGTTAACCTGATACAATACAATACAATACAAACACTTTATTTAGCACCACATATAAAAAAAAAGATACAAATTATAATTTATTTTTATAGATAGAGGTCTAAAAAGGCGGCCTTATCGCTGCGAGCGATCTCTGCCAGGCAACCTTTGGCTAGGATTTTAATTATACATAAATAGAGCGTTATGAGGTGGTGCAGAAAAATAGACAAACACATATTAAAACTAAACTTAATAAATACTAATAGCTCGTGTTTTAATAGTACTTAGATATATAAATATAAATGTAATATAAATATAATATATAAAATAATATAATATATAATACCTATATAATAAATAAATGCATTATACATATGACTAAAATATAAATGCTAATTTGATTTAATAGTTTATCGGTGAAATGCTTGTGGAGTAAATTCTTAAAGGACTGAAGTTAAAAGACTGACCGCAGCCCATCTTCAACATCAAGGTGTCGTACATGCCGGAAGGGCCCCCCCCTTCCGGCATGTACGACACCTTGATGTTGGAGTAGGGATAAGGATTAATGATGGGAAATTGGGAGAGGAATAGAACAGGATAGGACCTAATGGAATGAGAATACAGAGCTAGGTCCAATCTTTGTTCTTCTCCTTTCCCAAATTTTATTTTACCACAATTTTTTCTCAGTATAATTACTTTAAAGAAAACATTTGCTATTATTACAATGCCGTGATATTTGTTTTGCCTAAGATTGAGTTAGCAAAAAATCTCAGAGATGTTTTGACTCCCACACGAAAGCATCAATTTAGTCTCAGAAAAGAAGAGATAGGTTGAAAATGAAGAAACATGGATTTTTTAATTTTGTAGGTAGCAGCAAACCCCAGGAACAACTTACGCCAAGAGTCAAGTCATGTCGTAGTGGAACGATTTGAGGTCAACCACTGGGTGGTTGTAGCCAACGATGCTGATTGGAATACCAAGTAAGTGCCTGTCCTTTATTCATTCATTTTTTAGTTCCCATTTTTATGCAGAAAATAGCAAAAAATTTCAGTTTTTTTTCAGTTTCTGTTAATTTTTTTGACACTAGCTGATCCGCGCGGTTTCGCCCCCTTAGTATAATGTATATGTAGCCTATATCGCCGATGTTACTCGTGGATAATGTAGCTTTCGAATGGTGAAAGAATTTTTAAAATCGGTCCACTAGTTTTTGAGCCTTCTCATTACACCTACACCTAAACTAAATACCTACACGAGAACGCACATCTTGCCTTATTCATTGTGACCATACGCCTATGATTTTAAAGATATATGGAAAATATTAAACTTATATAAGGTGTTTCATAGCGAGCGTTTCATATGTTTACAGGACATTCAGAACGTGTACCTAAACACGTAAAAAATAATGAAAAGGATCGGCGAGGCTTTGTTAATTTAATATCATTAATTTATAGAATTTTTTCAATAATTTTGAAAAATTTTTTTCAAAAATTATAGATTTTTTGAACTTCATGTTTACGTGTCGTATCAGCTGGCCGGCAACGCGAGTTAATGAACGAAAGAAAGGTTGAGAGCAAAGAACGTAAGCCATTGGGAAGCAAAATCAAGAGCGGGATATTGGTAGGAGAAAGCGAAATAAAAGATAGTGTGATAAAAAAACGGCGACAAAAAAACTTCAATAAATAAATCATATTAAATTAACAAAGCGTCGCCGACCCTCTTCATTATTTTTTACGTGTTTAGGTACATGTTCTGAATGTCCTGTAAAATTATGAAACGCTAGCTATGAAACACCTTATATACATACCGATACAAAAATAATTTGAATCTTAAGAAAAAAAATTAAACGTGAAATTCTTCTTAAGATTCAGGTGGCACCGGGAATCAACAATCTTAGGAACAAGTACTGCAGTATTCGAGTGGACAGTGCCAAAGAGCACCATCCCCTCCAACATCCTCTACAGGATCGTGTACCGGGGAGCGGCCAAGAGCGTGTTGGGCAACGTGAGGGAGTTCGAAGGAATCACCAGGAATTTCACGATTGGTTATGGAACAAACACGTAGCGAATAAA
Organism: Phoebis sennae; assembly: GCA_001586405.1. Lineage (NCBI taxonomy): Eukaryota > Metazoa > Arthropoda > Insecta > Lepidoptera > Pieridae > Phoebis > Phoebis sennae. The sequence goes on along the minus strand of LQNK01002398.1, from coordinate 48,688 downwards.
TGTTTTATTTATTGAGTTGATTGTTGGTTTCCCTTCTTCCTTTCCAAACATCCTCTTTCCTTTCAAGATTCATGATTATATACTTCCCTTCTTTACAATTGAATTTCGAAAGATCTTTTTATTCACTTTAAATCTATCTAGAAATGGAGGATTAATCAATTTCCGCTAAAGGAGAGAAATATTAGTTTTCTTTCTTTTTATTAAATAAGTATCAGTTAAAAAATCTTTCGACGCGAGAGAGTTCGAAAGAATCACCAGGAATTTCACGATTGGTTATGGAATAAATTCTTAGCGTAGTTGAGTGTTTTATTTGATAAAAATTGGTAATTCCTTTTTCTTTCTTATCCATACAGAGCTCTGCGGTTTCACCCGCGTGTATATAGTATATACCGTTCCCGTAGAATTTTCGGGATATCCTCTGTGTTTTCTTGGGTTTCAAAGAATGTATACAAAATTTCATCCAAATCAGTCCAGTAGTTATGGATCCTATGCAATACAAACAAATCTTTCCTCTTTATAATATTAGTATAGATAAGATGTGTCCATTGGTGATGTTTGCGAACTTCAATTTGTTACAAATATAGCTTCCTCGTTCATCATTACCTCCACAACACACATTTCTTCACGGCATCGTAAATCTTCAACTAATTGAAATGTCTTTGAATTTAAAATAGTACCCACCGATCTATCGCTTACGATCTTTTAACATTAGAGTCGTGGATGCCATTCAATAGTCAGTTTTATTATTATTGAGACGCATAAATGTCCTCTTACAAGTAAATAATAAAAAATACTGTAATTATGTGTGAATAGACGTTAGCTTGTGATACTTTTGGTACATAACATTTAATTGTTTAAGTTAGTTACTAGCACGCAATTTTTGTGTTATTTTCTTTTTTTTTCTCGATCAGCTGATGGTAAGTAAATAAATTACTATGCATTACGGGATGTGTCCTGTATTTATGAAGAAGAATAGAAAAAATATTATTGGTCACGTTTTCAATATTTTACGATAACTTAACAAAGTTGCGCGTAAAGTATTTTAAATTTTAATGCTCCCGTACAAAGTAAATTACTATTTTGTTTTCATTAATTATTTCACTTTTAGAAAATATAGACGGAAGACTTATAGTTAACAGCTGCATTTATATTCAGGTAGGATTTTTTTTTCATTTTTGATCGTAACTGACAAAGCATACGTCACTGAATGTAAAAATAAAAAAAATGTAGTAAAAAGCGTTAAACTTACCTAAGTTTGTAATTTGGTAACATTAATTACTAGTACAAAGTACTTAAAGTGCCAAGTGCAAAAATTGTTTGTTTTAAATATACGATAAACGGTGTAAATTATTAGATTAACGGAATATCAGGGGTCGTAAACTTTAACTCGAAAGCGATACAGTATCTCCCACGAACTGATAACACTGTTTAGAGTCGTCAGTACTAATTGAAGAGTATTTGTGGATTATTCTGTGAAAAATAAAAATATTTTGATTAAGGTATTTTTTATGTTAATAGCGGTAAGTGGAGCAGCCATATATTAATTATAAAGTAAAACAGTGATCTAAATCCTAGTCGGAAAATAAACTAATTTATCTACGATTTTTTTAATTTTGGAAATTCTTCCGATTTTTTAACGAATTTGAAAAATTGTACGGCAAACTTTTTTAGGGGAAAGGGCATTATTAAATGGCAGTCTTCTATTCGCTGACAATAACGGGCGGGCGGCATTTTTCACAGAATGGAAAGAAAATTTTTAAATTCATCCCTAAAGTGACAACAGTTCAATATTAGAAAGAGAAATTGAGTTTTTATTTAAATGAAAATTTATTCGAAGACATCGCAATATCGCGCAGAAGGGCATTCTGTGTGATCCAGGCCATAGGATACGAACAATCGGTTATATTAGAACAAGTTTAATATTAATTTTAGTTTCTGTCCCATGTTTACTTCCTAATTAAAATTCTCCCATAAACTAGATAAGTATTTTGACATGTTTACTAGCGAGATAACAGCTGACAATGCCCTATCTTAATTCATTTATAGCTTAACCTACTTATAAGTGAAAAATCTGTTTGAGAATTACAAACTTTTATGAGCGACGAAAAATTTAAAATGGCTCGTTCCGAGTTAGACACAGAGTTGTAATGTATAAATTGAGACCTAACAATTTATACCACTTATGTATATTCGTATTAAATTCGCCTTTTTGATTCCCATATATTCGTAATCCCACTTCCGATTTCGCTCATCTTCAAATTTTACATTTCCTACGCTAATATTACCAAATAATAGTTTAATTTTCACTTCAATGTAGATTTCACGTTTAATTAAATATGCCTATTTTTATTATTAGATTTAGATAATTATCTACAATGTCCCAAGTCACGAGGAAAGTCATAAATTCGCCGGAGACCTGCGTGGATGACAATTTGCGAGGTGTAGTTGCGCTGTACCCGAGCCTGAAGCTGCATCCGAAACATAGGGTGGTCACTCTACGGCAAAACGTAAGTGTTGTTGTAAAGAGCTGTATGGCATGTACGAATATGTATAAGTACGTCCTCTTGACCTCGATTGGTAATGGCGACATATATAAATATTAAATATTCTGGGAAATTTAACACTACGCCATCTAGTAACTAAGCAAAGCTTGTACTATGGAAACTAGTTAACTGATAGACATACTTAAACATACTTTTTTTTTGTAAATACATACTATAGATAGATATAACACCCAGACAGCAGAGAACCTAATTGTGCAGAACCTTACTTCTAGAATTAAGATTATTTGAAATTTGTAACGAACAAACCAATAATTACACTTTAGTTTTATTCATTGGTTGCAACATATCTGACGTAAATATAAATCAAAGTATGTAGGTTTTTTCGTTACTATTTTGTTTATTTTCAGGGAGACTCCAAAAGGGTAGCCATTCTTGGCGGCGGTGGGTCAGGACATGAACCTTTTGCAGCAGGTGAAACTCTTGTTTATTTAATTTAAAAATAAATAAATATTCCTGGACACTTAACACAACTTTTTTTGTAAATACATACATACTATAGATAAATTAACACCCAGACAGTAGAAAATTACAATGTTCATCACATCATAATTTTCTACTCGTGGGGATCGAACCCACACCCTCTGGCGCAATAGATCATTGCTGAACCACTGCGCAAACCGCGTCAATTTTTAACGATAGGCTTATAATTTTGTTATTTAAGAGCCCGCCATAGGCCAAATGGCTTCGCGAGATCACTAATATTATTAGTAATAATGGATCGAATATTTCGAAATTAAAATGTAGCAAAGTTCAGGACTATTGCCTGCGATCA
>LQNK01002398.1:18065-31239 GCA_001586405.1 Phoebis sennae | reverse complement strand
ACTTGATATCACGCACACAAAATCTACATATGTAAACACTCCTTCTAATGCACACACACGCACAGACACACAAATACACACACACACACACACACACACCTACTAACAAACCCTAGTATTAATTTGTATGCTATATCTTTCCTTTTTTTGTTAAAGTAACATTATAAATGTAATAACTACATTTCACCAAAATGTTCCATTAATCCAGGGGAAGGACTGTTACTCCTTAATACAGGTTACTTAATAACCTAGTAAGGAAACAGCGCTCTACCCACAGTACCATTGATTTTAAAAGTGTCAAATAAACAATTTTTATTTTTTTTTTTTCTTTTTTTTTTAAATTTGTCTAAACCAAATTTTGATCAAGATTAAAATATTTTGCTAATTGTTTTGAATTTTTTTTTTGACAATACAATTTTTTGTATAAAACTTGGTCATTTGAATTTCTGAATGAAAACCAGTATTCTTAATTCATTTTTAAACACGATTATGCTGTAGTATTAATGATATAGAATATGGGAAGTCGTAAAATCATTACCTGTATCAAATTGGCCTTTTCTTTCGACTTGTCAACAAAATATCTTTTGATCGCCACATTTTGATTGTCTGGCTTGTGAATAGCTGAATAAACGACCGCGATCCCTCCACAGCACTCAGATATGATCGAAGTCAATTGATAATCATTGATGTCAGGATTAAACATTTCTTCTGGTCAAGTTTTCAAGTTATAATAATAAATTTAAATATAAGAAAACTAGCAACCGCTACAAACACATTATAGGAACTGACTATTGTGCAATGTTTACACGTGAAACCGATAATTAATTTTAGTATCTATCTATAAATAAACAAACTAAGAAGGAAAACAAGCAACGGCAATAAAAAATAATCCTTGCCCAGATGATTTGACAGAATAACATTCGAGTTTTGACTTTGAAGTTTGACATTTGACGTGTGTCATAAGATCGGAGTTTAGTTTAGAAATTTGCGAGATATTCTGGAACAATTTAGAAAATTGAAACACCATTCATGAATGATATAAAACAATGAATTTTTTAAACTATACGAGATTCTCGTGTCTCTTTAATAAGAGTTGTTTTAACGTTTAATAGGAATAGTTCGTATGATGATGGGTGAGTAAACGGGTTAATAGAGTGCAGTAGATATATAACCCCGAGTACAAGCCAAGGTGTCAAGTAAGTCTTAGTATTTCCAAGAAGAAAACTGTATATAAATTGCCTTGATAAAATTGCTGTATGAAGCTCAATGATCTATCTTCTATGATATATTTTTAGTCGGCGTAGCAGAATACCTACTCATTTGAATGCCCCTGCAATTGATTTTAGTCACTGAATGTAATTTACTACCTTTTGTAAAGATTATGCGTGATTTAGAATAGTATTTTTCAATAAAACTCATAACTACATAATTATAATTCTGGATAAGGAAATATTTATTGGTGGTCTCGTACTGAACGAAAATGGAAAATATTACCAATTTAAGAACTGATTAATTTTTTGAGTTTTTTCTATTAAGAGATAACTTGGTCAGTTAGTTGATGTCGTATAATTTGAGTCTCTGTCTATAAATAATAAAGGAAAAAAAATACTTACACAAGTTTTGTACATATTTGGCATAAAAGTTAACTACGGCTATATGTACATTTTAAGTCGATAATATACATTTAAGATCAGCAGACTAATCCTAGGATTAGTTTCGAAAAATGATAATTAAATACATATAAATTCAACCTTGTAAAGCAACGAATACTACCTTTCTTATTTGCCAGTTTTAAGAGTATTGCTCAATAAAACGCTTAGTTCCCAGAAAATTATAATTTTGACTGTATTCGATGTAGTTTTGAATATATTTCTGCATACTGTTTGGGTAATATGAACAAATACATTTTTGATCAGATCAATATTACCACTTTCCTTTAATTCTTTGGGACTGATATGATTTACGTGATCAAGTTTTGAGTTGTGTTTAGTTTTAAGCCAGGAGTGATCCAAATTCACATTTTATTATACGTGCTAAGTAATTGAGATAACAGTTATATTGTGTAAAATGTGTAACGGTGTCCAAACAATTATAAAATTATATATATTATCACATGCTTATAAATGGCGACTTATAATTTGGCACAAAAAAATATAACAAACATTGCCAAAGAAAGCCACATCCAAATATTCGCCAACGCATTGTTGGGAATGCAAAAATTTCCAATCCACTCAATAAAAAGCTGTAATTCCTATATATACGCGGCGGCGACCGCATCTCTCATACGCTTTATACGATGTACTCACGGCTATATAAAACCGGGGAGAGAGCCAAGTTCTAAATTTAAGGCTGCCGAAAGCGTCCGATGGCGTCCGAATCCGCCCGCCCGCTTCAGTCCACCGTCAACTGCCGCCGAAATTTCCCAAAACCAACGGAACGCGCGCCCGAAAACTCCTCTTGTTAATTGCGAAAATTCCAAATTTGAAACGCGCCCGCGAAATTTTCGAATTCTGTGCATTTTTTTAACCGTGGCAGTGACAGTGATTTGTGGATTTTCGAACTTCCGTGTAACCGGTATGTGGACGATTGTTTTTTTTTTAATCTCTCATTAGGCATTAGTTGGCACTTAGATTAAATTAACACGTGCTTGCTGGAGTGGAGTGTAGAGTTACACAGTCTGCTTTCGTTCCATAACGATCCATGCCATTTAACCCGTCATAATCTTATTTTAATTTTATGTATCACTGGCGTATTTAGCGAGCAAACAGCCGGTGTTTCCATAACCTCAATAGTTCGGTGTAACTTTTTAGACTAATTATTAGATTGGTCCAGAAAGTTTTCTTGGAGTATGGATGGTAATGTTGTTCATTTGTTCCGCATTGCGTCATGCTACGGTTTAAAAGCCGCCTTCAAGTCTAGACATCGGAAACCGGAAGCTGCTGTTGTATTGATTTCTGAACTTTTCTTGAGCCATAGAGAAAACATTCTGCATTCTCTATTATGTTAACATTTAGAACAAATGTTTGGAATTATTGGACTGGAATTATTGTTGTTTATAAAAAAATTGTGACACATTGTGACATCCAAGGGATAAAATAAAATTAAGTATGTGTTTTTATAACGTAATTAAATGTAGTCTAACCCTAATGTTGGAACCTCAACGTATTACATTCCAACAATGTTTAAATCGTGATTATATATTCTTCTGCTACTATTGTAAACAATATTCATGAAAAATCAAGTTGTAAATTTGTTTCTAGGTCGCAAGTTTCGAAGCTACAAGTAATTATAGCTCAAACTGCAAACATTCGTATATTAACATACTTTGTTAAAAGTAGGGCGTTTAAATCATGATTTCCGAATTAATATCTGGATATATTGCGTAACTGACGTTTTCGGGTGAGATGTGTTTATCTGTATGCTTTTTAAAAATTGCTCGTGTCATGCAAACGTCCACTCATAATAAATTCTGTCACGTTAAAGAATTCTATAGTTCTGTTAAAACCGCGTTTTGCTTTTGTGTCAATGAAAATTTTTGGAATTTTTTAAATAATCTTTTTTCTGCTATTATTGTAAATTCAAAATAAAATGTTTAAATTTACTATAGTTCTGTTAAAATAGCGTTTTGCTTTTATGATATGATAATTTTTGGATTTTTTCTTATCTTATTCTGCTGTTATTGTAAATTAAAAAAAAACGTTTAAATTAAACCTATAAAACGCTTATGAAAAGTCTGATATGATATAAAGTTAATGGGGAGAGTACGATAATTTCAATAGTTTTATGTATGTGTGTCTTAGTCTATGGTTTCTATTGGACAAACTCGTATTGACCATTGCCTATCCGTGACCTATGATCACAGGAATTAAAGTAACAAATAATATTTTATCATTACACTGTGGAAATATAGGATTTAATACACAATAAAAGCTAATATGTTGACAGCATTATTTTGTGAATATGATGAAATTTTGTTAACCGCCTGAAATGAAATGAAAATTTTCCTTTATTTTCGTAAAAAAGGAAAACTCCAATTATAGATTTTCGAAAATTCGCTTGCTACTTCCGGCAATCGAACCAACTGAAATCTGTAAAAAAGACACCCTTTACTTTTATTGCATCAATCGGTAGAGTCAATGTAAGAACATGAATTATCTCGAGTAATATTATTATATCAAAATCGCATCGAAATTTTTGAAAAATCTTTGAGCAGTTTTCTTTATTATTAAAAACAAAGGAATGGTTTCATAGAGTAAAATTTTCTTTCTACAGTATTTAAAAGTACTTCAGGATACCGATTCAGAAATCCGATTCGGGTCGTAACGTAGACGTTTCCATCGAAATTTGTATGAATCTTTTTCCGATTTTCAATACTTTCTGATCGGATTCGCATTTGTGAATAGGGGGCCAGATGACATTAAAAAATTACACCCTGTCTAGTATAGTATTATATTATCTGTGACCCTGTATATCTATCAGATTACTCAAAAAATCAACTGTTTGTTGTTTGTTTGTTTTAAATAAATATTTTTCTTTTTTTAATTAATTATTATAATTTTTTTAATTATTATTTCTTTAATTAGTATAATTCACTATTGGCACCATTTAAGAACCGTATGATATTATAACTGAATTCGGTAAAAAGGATACCCAGTATGTATTATATGAAATATGAAATTTACTTATAGAGAAACATTTTTGTGATAATTTTAAGTATTTTTTTAATTTCATTAACAACATAGAGAAAATACCCAAAAAGTTTACAACAAGCCATCGTCAACTTATATTTTGATTATTTCGTAATAATCCTTACTTAAATACTATAAATGTGAGAGAAATAGTTCTTGTTTCTTCTCCCCGCCTGAAGCACTGAACCGATTTTCAAGAAATTTTATACCAATATATTTTGAAACCCGAGAAAGGACATAGGATACTTTTTATCCCGAAATCCTACGGGAACAGGAAATGTACACTGAGTAATAAAATGTGACTAGTAGATCACATGGCACATTATTTAAACGCTTAACTGAATGTCACAAATGAATTGAAATTAAATCAAACCTGTATGTCACAAGGCAAAGTTAATTTATAGTAATGACTAACACTTCCAAGACAATGATCAAGAAGGTGCTAGCCGTGTCCAAGTACGTGACGATTGACGACTGTACCGTGATAAATAGTTAGTCACAATTCTTGGATTAGAATTCAATGATATACACATACCGTGTTTTAATCTATGTAGTTTTGTAAAACTTAGGGGATACAAAGGAAGCGCAGTGGAAGTTGAGGGGGAAATATTAACAATTAGCATTAAATCAAAAAATAAAATACATAACATAAATAGAGTATTAAGGAGAAATAGTAATCTATTACTACTGTGACACATAGAGAGTACAGTTTTATATGTTTAATTTTGGATATTCAATTCTTATAAATAATTTAAGTGTCTTAATTTATATCTATGTAATTATGTAAACCCTATTTTTTACATGGCTGCATAGAAAAACATCCAGTGTAATACGTGTCAAAGGACTGACCTAAATTTAATATTGCAGTTGGTATCCTTTGAAACTCTCCCCATTCTAATATCAGAGCATCTCACTCATACCTCCTTTATATCTTAAATTTTTTTCCTTCTGTGACACGTACTTTAATGTGTAGCCACTTGAATCAAGTAATGATGGCCAATCTCAATAGAACCTGGCTGGTATCTCATTTCCTTAACTCTCATAATCAGATGGGACGGCAGACCGACACGACCGGAGAGAGATTAGGCGGAAAACCAATGGCTTTACGTGTTTATTACGCGCTCTGCCTGCTCAATTAAGTAAAAAAAAATATAATATTTATAATCTTTATTTTGCATTTTACAATTTTATTGGGTCTTAAAGTAATGAAGCGCTGACTTCCTTGCCAGGAAAAATTAGACAGAAACGAGAAAAAAAATAAAGACAAATATAATAATTTAATTCTTTGTAAAGCTAATAAAATGTTAGATAAGCAGAGTTAAATGTTCAAATGAAAAAAATGTGTTGCTGAAAATTAGGCAAAATTGCACCCACATTTAACTATTACAACAGAATTCAAGTTCAAACAGGTATGACGTCATGAATGTTGCACTAAATTAGCAGATGACGTAGGAATTCGCTTCCAAGATCAACAGTCAACAATCAAAGTACTGATTCTGTACCCTGTGGTAAATTTAACTTACGATTACTCATTATGAATATCTAATCAACACAAACTAAGTAGCATAGCATAATTTCCATAAACCTCACTGAGGCCTACCGTAAATCTCATTGAAATCACGTTGGATCCTCAATATTAAATACAAGATGCACCATGTCACCATGTCATGTCATGTCATGTCTTACATATAAATAAATATAAATAAATAAATATTCTCGGACATTTTACACAACGCCATCTAGTCCCAAACTAAGCAACGCTTGTACTACGGAAACTAGATAACTGATAGACATACTTAAACATACTTTTTTTTGTAAATATATACATATTATAGATATTAACACCCAGACAGTAGAAAATTACAATGTTCATCACATCATAATTTTCTAACCGTGGGAATCGAACCCACACCCTCCGGCGCAATAGACACTGACGTATCCACTGCGCCAACCGAGCAGTCAGTCAGTCAGTCATGGTTGCATCTTTGAATACAGATCGAGAGATCTGGGGTTCGATTAACGGGTAGGGCCAAGAAAATGTCATTGGGATTTTTGTAACAAAAACTTGGCGGTGTTGGCACTCCCCGTGACCGACTGATCTCTCCTCAGAAATGGTCTGCCGTCCCATCGGATTATGAGAGTGAAGGAATTGAATGTGCACATGTGTTATATAATATCTCCTGCGTAACTGGCTGATCTCTGTTGAGATTGTCCACCATGAGAGCCATCGGTGGTCCAAAACGTCCTTTAGTAATACCTTCCGTATAACTATAGGACGATTTATAGAAAATACAGTTTAAAATAATGAGTTTAAACAATTATAATATTATCGTATTGCAGTAATATTATTATTATTGTTAAAACTTAAATAGATCGGTGTTTTCTATATAATTTAATGCGTACAAAATTAATTTGCGAAATATCTGGAAGTCCCAAAGAAATAAAAAATAGTTTTGTTTGATATTAACATATAAATAACATATTAATCGTTTTCTAAACCAACACAATGACCGAACCCCAAAATCATTCGGAAAAACAAGCCAATATTAATTGGCTAAGCACAGATGTAAAATTATGAACTGTCAGATTCCTAAAGTATTTACCGCAATTATTTGCCAGTTTGCGTGTATTTTAATAGATGCAATGACAAACAAACACGAAGGTATGCAAGTGATGTATAGTTGAAAATATTAACGCTTTCCGTTGCCAGAATATTTGTAATGGTTTCTTAACCAGAGCTTTAAATGAACACATTCTTCAATGAATATTACATTATTTGATATTTCATGCAGTGAAGAATATTGCTTATTTACTTACAAAGGCAGTTAGGCATTGCAAACTTCGAAGACCATATGGTATTCCTATTACAGGACTTAATATACCCTTTCCTCAATAATATTATAAATATAAAAATAACTGTCTGTAATCTGTCTTCTTTTCACGCGTAAACCGCAGAACAGATTTGGATGAAATTATCCTAGATATATAACCCGAGAAAGGACAAGATTTTTTACCCGAAATTACACGGGAACGGAAGATACACGCGGGTGAAACCGCGGGGCATAGCTTGTAGGACTATATCTGACTTAAAATGAAACGGAATGGACTTTTAATATTTATTGTATTATCTTGGGACACAATATGATAGAATGAAACTACTAAGTAACGAATGTAAACTTGTTCCGCTACTGCCATTTTTATAGTGAACTAACTTTCCGCAGCTACGCTCGCGTGGTCCCGGCAATTCGAATTTTTCTCGCCGTAAAAACCATGCTTGAACTTCAACGAACATTTAAAAAAAATAATTGGTCCAGTCGTTGTTGAGTTATGCGCTTACCAACACATTTTGCGATTCATTTTTATATATAAGATTCTGTAAAAATATGTTTTTATGTTATAAAACTGTTGCACATGACATAAATATTACCCCGTGTGGCGACGGGTTAGAATACGTTTGACGCTACTTCATTTCCCTACGACAGAGATTCTTCTCTCCCTTTCCTTCAAGCCGGCAAGGTACCTTGTGTTGTAGATGTTTATGGGCTGCGATCAGTCACTTAACATCAGGTGAACCGCATGGTCCGCTTTCCTGTTGTAACATAAATAAGGAGTAATAATAATAAATAGTAATAGTAAAGGAGTAATAGACCTAATATCATTGGCGTCAAGATTCTCGATAAATAGATACTAAATGTGTTTTATTATTTAATTGATAAATATTGGATTATTGTAAATGCGTCCCTTCATATAAGATTAAAATCGAAAGCTACAAGTCAGATAAAATTTACCAAAGAGATTATAGAAAGTCAGACTTGTCTGAAGTCGATGCTCGACGCGAAATCCGTGGCCTTGTCGTTAGGCGCCGTGTGCCAATAGCTTTGCTGAGCGAGAAGTTCACGGAGCCAAGTGACTACAATGACAACATAATTCGCTCATCAGTGGAGACAAAATAATAAGAAATAATGCATTCTGTATGGGGGTAGTTTTGCGTGATATAGGATATTATTTCTCATGAACTTATTGTCATTTTTCTAAGCTATTTTCCCGATCAAACTTCATCGGATGGCTCAACTAATTGACGTTGGTTCTGGACGTTTTTTTTGGTTGAAAATGCACAAATGTAGCAGAATAGGAACCGTGATATTATAACCCTGTAGGGTTCTCAACAAAATATTTTCTTTTTTTTTACTTTTGTATTCTTCTCCATATTTTCATGATTTTAACGATACAGATGAAAAAAGGACAAAGCACGTATTTCATTTATCAAAGATATTACATTAGTAATTTTAGATAGTGGATTTTTACGCTGATTCGAAGTCTAATTGTATTGTTGATCGTAGACCAAAAACAAATTTAATTACGAAGATGTTAAATCTTCATTTGTGAGGGTAAACGTAAAAGACTCAATAGCCTGTCTCATAAAGTTTCATTAATACCATAAAAATAAAATGCGAGAGACCAATTAGCGCTAAGTGATGATTGCAAACATTAATGTTTCAGCATTAAAATCTTGTAAATGTCATGTCAAACTGAAACGTTATAAAATATGGCCTTCGACTTCAGTAACGTTTCGCCTACGCAGATCCAAAAGAAAAATCATTACTAGATGAAAAATTACCGAAACCATATCGTGCAATAGTATGTTTTGAATCTAATTTCGTCGATTGTATCATACCATCGTCACTGCAGGCTAATAATAGTCTTGGTGTATCGACTCCAGTTGCCTGACAGCCTGTCTAGAAATATCTAGACTTGATGTGAAATATTTTTGATCTGACTGGAAATCTGTTTTGCAATTTTGGAGTAAGATTGAGGAAAAAGTAATATTAAATGAGCAGCACTGTCTGTGAACATCGGTAATTAAATACGACGACCAGCAGAAGATCGGCGTGAAGCAGTATTGCACTGTTTCCTACGGTGAGCGGGGGCCCGGAGGCCTGTATTCCATTCCTCTCTCCTTCCTTCAAGCCGGCAAGGCATTTGCGACACTTTGCTGTCGTAGATGTTCATGGGCTGCAGACCGTTACTTAACATCATTTATTATATTTATTTGATTTACAATAATTACCTAATGTATCCTGTACCCTAAATGTCTGACCTGGTACAATATGACAATCATTGTGGATCAAGTGTATTCGTTTACGTCTGACCTGTAACGTTACTGTTAAAAACGACGGATTAAATGACATGTGTATTTGCGTTACAATTCCTGACCTACGCCTTAAGTTACGTACTGTATCGGTCTATTTGATTTATCTGGACATTCACGAAGCGAGCAAATCACGTTAGAATACTAAAAGTAGATATTACCGATAGTAGTCATAGTGGCCAATCTCAACAGAGATCAGCCAAGTACGCTGGGGATAATATAGTGCACAAGTATATCCCTAATGGGTTTCCACTCAGTGGTAAGGTTGAATAATAATAAAATACTAGTATTTCTCCACTGATTTTCGATGAATACCAAATTTACTCGACTCTCTGAGGGCAGAAACGGGCCATAGTTCAGGTGGAAAGAAAACGATAGCCCATTCTTTTAATAAAATAATAACTTTTCGCCCGAAGATGGAACTGACTTCCTCACTCTAAAAAGTTTAAAATAACCTTTATTTTATTTTTGTTAAAATCTATACAAGGCCACTGCCAAATCTTTTTAAATCGAAAATATTTTCAGACATTTTACATAAAAAATGTTCAAATTGAGAACCTCCTCCTTTTTTGAAAGTCGGTTAAAAATTGAGTATAACGAATACATTGCCAATTACACCCAAACTTCTTATCTCCAAGGCAGCTGACATATTTGACAACGTGTTTACGATTACTAAATTATAATTAGAGCTATTAAAGTTATTATTGCACATGCATACAAGCTGAATATGATCTCAGGACGATAAACTATCCATATTTCATGCCAACTCATGTGACAGGTGACATGACTATTCCAATCCAGTTTCGTAATTTTACGATATGAAGATTCTATTATTCTGCTGTGAAATCTATTTAAGTGTTTATATTTGATTCGGTTAGTTACTTGTTTAGCGTTTCTTTAGTTCCACTTGGTCAGTGTCTATATTTATTCTTCTGTAATCTAGTTTGGCTAGTTAAATCTACTTCACGGAGTTCTAAGTAAATATTAATATTCCGTCAGGACCATTTTTGGAGAGGTGTTTGAGGTAGGCCGAAAACTTGTATGATTGCCATCAGGAACTGTACACCTGGCTGGTGAGTAGCCCGGTCTACAGTTCCATGTCGGGGCATAATAGGAGAAGCATCAGACAGTTTTCAGCTTGCCTCAAACAGGTGTTTAGGGAGGTCTCCAAAAATGGTACTAGATCTCGAAATGTAATATTGAGTTTGATAGAAGTTACTGAAATCACCGAACAGGCGCATGCGATATATTTTTCAAGAAAATATATCGTTTGCGCTTTCAGAAAATCAGTAGATGAGGAAGGACTGTGACTTCTGCGACAAGAGTTAAACCAATTTCCTTTGCTTTTTTGGATTAATTTTTTTAAATGTTCCATGAAGAAGAAAGCTATATATTACGGCATATACTGAATGAATAGTAATTCAAGATGAATATACTCAAATAGAACATAATAAATTAAATTTAAAACATGTCTGGATAAAACAAAACTGAAAATTTGATACACTGCGCTTCAAAGTTTGAGATAAGCGATAAAAATTTTCAACTCATATTACAAAGCATTGCATCTTGACGTAATATCAGTAACTTATGTTCATTTATAAAATTATAAATACTCGTTGTCAATGTCGGTTGGAATTTGGCCAGTTTCTCCTGTTCGATATTGATAATTTCTGCCTGAACAAAATCTGGCTGGCGGCCATTTTAACAAATCGTTGAGGTCGTTGACTATATCATGTGCTTGTGAGTTGTGTAATATTTGCATGTGAATTATATTTATTGGTGTTACAAAGTAATTATCAGTTATTTAAGTTTCTACTACGTTCAGGTATCATGTCTACTGGATCTTTTAGGTTATAATTCACCAGGTCCGCTATTCAGGTGACTTTCCCAAAGTCCCGAAAATCGGAACGAATTCCATTGAAGTATAATATTGACGTATAACTCAATGACGAATCCATACAAATTTGGACAGCAACGTCCGAGTTTGTGAATAGGGGGCCAGGGGTGTTTATTACTGTCTCGTGGAAATCAGATCTTAAAACATACAATTAACGATATAAATAAATGTGATAAGCGATGATCCATGAATATTGAATATTCTTCCCGTTTATTTCAATTTATTCAAGTTATTTTCAGATCCCAAATGAGTTTAAATTTGGATGTATTTAGCATGCTATTCGAATCCTTTTGAGTAATAAAGGATATTAGCCGTTGAAAATATCCGAAACATTGCCAGCACCAAATTTGTTATTTCCGAAGAAACAGATATATTAGGAGACACCTACTTACTCTCAGAAAGTTATATTTAAAACTATTAAAGGTATAATATAATACCATAGCTGAATTAAACTAGGACGATTATATACTTTAAATGTGGTGGCCGTTTTACGTCCTTTTCATGAAAAAAAACTACAAAATAAAAGCAATAACAAAAAGCATAAATCTTAATCCACGTGAACGTAACAAAGATAATTTAGATCAGTGCACTTAGCTCGATTCTCAGTTAATAAATACATCGGGCATCTGTGGAGGATAACGTATGGATCCAAACGTCGGTAACCCTTAGGGCCGACCGAAAATAGACGCACGCGATCTTATAGGAATTTACATTGGTAATTTTGGCAGGCATTCCGTGATTTGTAGAAAAATATCGGTAATAATTTGACGTAAACTGCTATCGTAAAATCCTTATTTATTATAGGGTGCGTTTTTATTGGATGATATACGACGCATGAATTATCGGAATTAGAACGTTACTCGGTTACCTTTGATTGTTTTCCTAAATATCAGTCGCTTTTATACATATAATACTAACTACGATTATGTCTTCCGTGAAAATACAGATTAAACATCAAAAGATTTGTTCAATATTTAAACTAGTGTCTACATTTTCTGGACTTGTAACGTTTAGTTGTCATACTTCTTAGTTTCTCTTGTTACTAGGCCACGACAAATTATACATTTTATATAGTAGAGAAGGTGTTAAAAGAAAATCGTCATTTTCTTTGCGTTGTCACTTCATTATTGAGTTTGCTTAATCATTTCAACAACATTCCTATATATTTTATTAATACAGAATACAAGGAAGGAATTGATTTACATTTTCATTTACATTTAAAAAATTATTTACACCGCTACAATTCGACGATAAATTTCTTTCATACTAGTTTTCCATTAGAAAGTATTGAACTTACAACTGGTAGCTTTTTATCATCAGTACTAACTTAAGGTTTTGTTCCAGCGATGCAGTTTAAGGCGTGACACACCGGATTGACACGACTCAATCCCCGCGATGTCGCAGCCGCACGGCCGCGGTCGCGCGCGCCACCCCGGCCCG
>LQNK01002398.1:0-17986 GCA_001586405.1 Phoebis sennae | reverse complement strand
CCTCGTGTCCCCGCCGCCAGTGCAGCCGTCCCCGAAACCCTTCCGTCCATTACACTCGCCCCATCTTCGCCAACATTCGCCATCACCAAGCTCGCACTTCTCGATATCTCCTTATCCAATCTCTCCATACCCAATTTCGCCAACGTTGGGCCAAAGTCCAGAGTATTACTATTCGTCGCCGTACGAAGCCGGTCGGGAGTATGATTATACTGGCCTGGAGCCGCCTCCACCGCCAAGGCCGATGATATATGAGGAAGAAGAGGAGAGAGGTCCGTCGACCGCAGAGATCATCGCAAACCAGTCGCAAGAGGGATATGTGGATGAGAAACTAGCGGAGTATCAAGCTACCATTCAGCTATTGCAAGGTAAGATTAACTCCATAATTTCAAAAGTCTAAACCAAAAATTTCAGTACCTTAAGGATGTTTCTTATGTGCTGTGAGTACATCCTTGTTTTTAGCAAGTTAGAGGAAGGGATGACATATTTCTTGACAAAATACAAAGCCTTACAAAAACCAAGTAATGTTTGATCTTTCTTGCAAAGTACAACAAATTATTCATTACCTTGACCTGATCCGATTTGAACATTCAAACAAACATATTCAAAAAGATTAAAGCAAAACTAAATGGTTAACAAAACATTCAAAAGTTTGCCAAAGAACTCCAACCACACTGATTACTGAATCATCTTTCATAATATTGCAACTGTTAATAAGGCCGTTCAACGGAACACATTTTCATCTCTGAGTTACGTAAGCGCGGGATAACAATAAAAACGTTTACAATACATCTGCGTCAGGTTTGAAGAAAGAAAATAACCTTGATGTCTAAAGATAGGTGCGAAATAAAATTGGTATCAATATGAGGCGGTTGTTTGGTTGGTGGATTGATAGAATCGTTTCTAGAGACTGTTTTGGATGTAGCAATAATATCGAATTCAACGTTATGTAATTTCGTTTTTTTCTGGGACTTTGTAAATACTTTTCTACTTGCAAATTGGGATATTCGCTTCTGGAAAATCAATTTTAGGGGACTCAGTTATTATGTATGTGTTTTCGTACAAACAAAGAGCTTGCAAACAGTAGGTATTTGTCTGGGGAAGAGTAGCAAATTTCCAACATAGAGGTATAAAGAGAACATTTTCAATTAAAGTTTTGCAGGGCTAAAAAGACCACATTACGCAATTAATCTAATCGAGAACAATTTTGTAAATTCCTAGCAGATCCATAAAATTTTTATATTATTTTGCTATTTGACGAAAATCAGTTCATATTTAGTGGCGATTTTACGAGTCAAATAGATGAATTCTCGATATGAATATGAATTCTTTTTAAGTCGCCATTTTATGATTTCTTAACAATATGAATCTGTATTAGGATTTTATTATTGTTCACCTGAAGTGGGCTTTTTGCCCTGCTGGTTAGAAGTCTTTTATTATTTACGTTCGTATGCCTAAATATGTTTTTGCAAAAAGATATGGAGGCAGGTGTTATTCCTCTTCCAAAATCCACTCACGACTAAAAAAACAATAACTAAAACAGGTCAAGAACACTGAGTTTATTTATTTAATTTATTATAATACAAATTCAAAGTTTATAGGTCAGTAGAGCAAGCGAAAAAAACTAATAAAATTACTTGGCAACAATCGCAACGCACATTCGTAAAAAATGTGTTCGTACAATGTTTTTAAATAAATAGTTTATTCACAGAATACATTATCTGCGCATCACATATAACCGTAAAACAATACAATGTTCTGTTTTAAAATGATGCGTTAATAAGAAGGAAAGGCAAGAATTCAGCTGATAATATGATCGCATCTTGTAATTTTTTTATTTGGATAATATTGCGTTGATGTATAATATTGTATGGATGACAAAACTTTCTGACATTTTTCTAATTGTAAATATTTGCATGCCAATATTTGGCGATTGTGTAAATTCTTGAAATTATTTAACATCTTGTACAACCACATTCTGGTTAATAAATTGATTTTATTTGATTTGGAAATTAACAAATAGACAAGTCAAGAAATTATCAAGCGACGGACCATGGTTTTTATGTATGCGAAAGTAATTTTGATATTTTGAATTCTTGTTGTGAACTAAAACCATGAAAATGAATTTATTTCTATTTAAAAGGCAAACAGAAAGAGAAATAATTCCGATCATATTTAACATTCTACTTCAACCTATAAGCATGAACCTATAAAATGATATTAAAACTGTATTATTACTTCTATAATATAGATAAATAAAAATGGTACCCGAGTAACAGATAATGTTGCGAGTCGATTAGTAAGAAGTAATGCGTTTTGACAGGTCACAAGAGAAGCTAAGTGCGCTAACCACATACACTATCTGTACTTGTAATCTGAGCCATGTACACAATCTTGAAATACATTATCTCTAATTTTCTTCTTATTCTCCAAAGTCCCGTGAATATCCATAAATTGTCGGTTCTTCTCAGTAGACACTGCCTTCCGAATCGGTGGTTATTAAAAAATAAAATATGTATGTGACGTTTCAAAAGAGCTTTGAAAAAGCCAATTTGGAAAAAGAATTGATTTGAATTGAATTGAATTTAATTCGAATTGGACATTGGGCAGACGTTATCTATATTTCTTTCACTGATTGATTAATTAAGTTTTCACGATCAACCCTCTGGATCCTGTCAGAGTAAACATTTTTTTTATGTTTTTCAGTAATCAAAAAAAAGGACCTCTCGATTTAAACGCTACTGAACGAACGAGACGGCCGTTCAGTCTATAATGTAGAGCATGTGATTTTCGCGTTTGGTGCAACGCCAAGACCTATAATTTGGTAGGCGTACCGATGGACGCGGTGTCAATCAAGCTTGCAAACGCAGGACCCAGTCGAACGTCTGTCACTCAAAAATTGAGCATGGCGAGTGCGAAAATATCTTCGCTGAAATTTCAGGCAGACACAAGGTTGATCACCTCTGAATCTTGCTGGAATATCTAACGATTTCTATGATATTGTTCCTCGTTACTAAACAACGTGATAATAATAATTATTTATTTTCTGCAAGCATACACATTGAACACACAAGTCACCTTACACACTCAATATACATACTCACATTCACATACCTACACTGACACACAATATATTTGAGCAATCCCACTCTTGTCATTATATATTGTTAATTTGTAAAACTCGTTATTGGCGTATTGTTATATTTTAGAATTTTAGAATAAGAAACCTGTAAGCTGTGAAGTTTTCATAAATAAATAAATTTACAATTTAAATATTACATTTCATACTATCGCTTGCCCCCACCTGTGTTGTGGGTAGAAAGGTTTCTCCGTTGTTCAAACATATTATCGGTAATAATAATTGAATGCATCCATAGTAAAATATCACGGAAATGCCGTTTTTTTTATGAGTGATAGGCAGGTTAGAGTTTAGAGGTTAGGTTTAGAGTTCCTTTTACTACACTATTACCTTTAAATGGTTTTATGGGTTTAGCAGTGTGCTAATGCTATCTGTTAAAATATAAAGGCGACTAAAGACGCTTTTAAATTCTGAAAAAGTGGGGCACTATCAATTTATAAATCTTTAACTCAAAAATACTGACATAAGAACGAGATTAATTGAGCTTGTGGGACAAAAACACGCCCAGAAATGACAAAAATAAAATAGGTATAGTAAAAAAGAAGAAAAATGAAAAAGAAAACTGCAGACGCTATAAAACTTATTCAATTTTGAGAAATTTGTGTCATGCCATTTAAAATATTAGGCCACTTAGTATGACATCAAAATACCAATCAATCCTACTATAATATTACTAAGAATTTACCAACAAGATTAATATCTCACCTTTCCTCGATCAAGATAAATCTCCGCCTACGACTTCCATAAAATTCCTGCTTTTCGGTTCGGGATGTTATTGTGATACAATCTTATAGATTGTGACGTCATATGTCAGTAAATAATCGAGTGAATAATTAGAATTTTAAAGATAAGTAAATATAGACGTGTCTGTTGCTTCAATGTATAAAGTCTTTCAATTAGGGTTTTCTATCTTTAAATTTAAATATAACAAAATATGTGTGAGAGAACATTGAACATTTTTATTTATTTGAAAGATCTATTGAACCCATTTTCTGTGGACAATTACTCACAACAGCTACTTTGGGAGAAGAGCAACCGAAATTTATTAATATTTTCATAACATTTGTTAAGGAAAACTCCGTCAACGTGTTTTAAGGTTGCAGTTTCTAATCTTCTACTACTACTAATCTACTATAAACTTTTGTGTTCACGATGATTATATACAATGTTGGAAGCAGGAGATATTTCTTTAAAATAATTACGTTTACGCTGGAGGATAAATTCAAAAGGGCGGAAGTTTTCAAACCAATTTACAATTTTCCCCCATGGATTTACCTATTTGACGTATATAAAACGCTTTATAATTTTTCTACACAAAATTCAGCATATCTCAACAACAGATTTATATTAATTGTCAGTTTCACATCCTCTTCATATATTTTACATAGAACTGGCAAAAATAGGGAATTTATTTTTAGATAACTACTACATAATACGGAAAGCATAAAGATTTTAAGTTTAGTTTACAATTTATTAAAAGGCCTGTATTTCCACCCCATTCCTTTCCCGTCTTGTTCTATTCCGCTCCCAACTTCCTATCATTAATCCTCTCTTTATCCCATCCCCTCCCCTTCCATTAAGGCTCCTCTCCATCCTTCCTTCGGCAAGGCTTCTGCGACATTTCATGTTGTAGATGTTCACTTAATATCAGGTGTACCGCATGCCCCGCTTGCCTGCTATAACATAAAAAAGAAGGTAGAATTTTCAGTACCAGCAACATTGAAAACAACTTTTATTAAAACGTTTTAAAAGCAGTTTGAACTTCAATAGGCCTGACACATCAAGGAAGCTGAATCCCCATTAAATTAACAAACGTGGGCCAAAACAAACAAAGTGATGTATCGATGTAGCTGTGACCACCTTGTCTGAGCCACCTTGCTCTTTTTAGGTCGCGGTCATTGTTGCACTTTGTAGCGAACTGATGGACGCAGTATTCAGAAGACACAATTTTTGTGTGTTAGAGGTCGCATAGTTTAAATAGTTGAAATTTTAAAATAATTATATTATAAATGACAGATTTTTTGGGTAATCGTGTAAAAGCTGGTGAATGGATTTTGATGAGTATAGAAAAACTAGATAATCTGAATAAACAAAGAAGTTAACTTATGTGATGAACGTTTGTAATTTTCTACTGTCTGGGTGTACACTTATCTATATTATGTATGTATTTACAAAAAAATATGTTTAAGTATGTCCATCAGTTTTAGTTCGGGACTAGATGGCGTAGTGTTAAGTGTCCAGGAATATTTATTTATTTTATTTTGCCACTAAAAATCTCGTAGATAAAAATGTTGAAATGCTTTGGAAAAATCGACAACATTTTAATAAAAATGTATTTCTTAACGACCATTGACCCTAAAATAATTGAATTTTTTAAAATTAACGCTGTAGACAAAATTGTCATTCTAGGATATAATTATTATTATTAAAATTAATCAATATCGACAAATTCGCTGCCTCATGTAAACCATTAAAAAGAGCGTTTATAAGATTATTTCAGCCAACAAATAATATGAGCAAAGGTTTATAACATTCTTATAAAAGTGCCATTTTCAACGAATTATGAAATTTCAACAGTCGCTCAAAATATATTGTATCCAGCTGATGCGCTGACGTCACCAGCCATCGACGTCACGTGGATCATAGTTTTTTATAACTGCTAGTTTTGTCTGCCATCTAACATCTTTTCCTATTGCACACGACGCGTTTGTGCATGGTATACTGAATTTGTTCGTAATCTGTGGTAATATTTAACTTATTTTGACGTATTATGTGTCTGTATTCTTGACTATTTTTAACCGATTTTAAAAAAGGAACCTTTTCCTTTTTGCGACCTCAACGCGACCGTATTTTTTATGTGTGTTACCTCATATTTCCGGCATTTATGGACCGATTTGGATAATTCTTTTTGTCTTCGACAGAATAGAGTTCTCTAGAAATTTGGTTCAAGTCTGAATATCCACGTGGAAGATATTCCAGGCAATTCTTCAAAAATCAATAGATTAAGCTCTGCGGTTAAAGTTCAATGATGTATATATCCATTAAACTCTAACTGCAGAGCTTATTCGCTATTGATTTTCAAGGAAGTTAGTTCTATTTTTTGGCAAAAAGTTATAATTAAGTAAATCTACAAAGTCTATACGTCTAAAAAATGTATAAACAAGGTTTATTATTATTTACATCTTATAGACAGAAATTGCAAAAAGCGATATGTTTAAAACTTGAATTCTAGTAAAAAAAGAAAGAAAAAGACATTTATTCTTCAATACAAATAGTACTTACCCATCTACCTACCAGTTTCAGTACATTTTACTGAATATCTATTTTTCTAATATTTTTTCGTTTTTATCCTTGAAACCTTATATAAAATTGCAGAATATTACATTTGAATCGTACATCTCTAATTGGGTTGTATCGTCTGTGTGTAGATGAATTACATAAACACGGGTAATGAGCTCATTCGCATTAGGATCAGTTAGTACTCTTTGTTTCCAAGAAACTGTTGCATTGAAATCAATTGTATTAAACACAAGCCCGCCCCGCTTTGCACGGGTGCAATGCTGATACTAAATACACTACAGAAAAACTGTGAACGTTGTATATAAAAATTAATAGTTTATTTTGATAAATCTCGTAGGGTTCAGTCTGCGTTTGCAATGTAAGCGGAAAAAAATGAAAATTAACGACATTAGAAACTTCAAAAATAACAGTATTTCTCTACTATTTAATGGATGTTATTATACAGATAAATCTTCCTCTTGAATCACTCTACCTATTAAAAAACTGCATCCTTTGCGTAGTTTGAAAGATTTAAGCATACAAAGGGACAGAGAAAGCGACTTTGTTTTTAATTATATTAAAATTAAATTAAACAAGCTGTGTCCTGTCATTTTATCCGCGTATATCTCCCTTTCCCTTGGGAATTCTATAAATCGTAAATCTCTATAAGCTTTTTTTTTTGTAATGTCTAGTCAGTTTTACACATAAAACTGAACTCTAAATTTATTCTAACATATCTGATATTTAATTTATCACAAACAAATATTATTATCAGATATGTTAGAATAAATTTAGAGTTCAAGTTTTAAACATATCGCTTTTTGCAATTTCTGTCTATAAGATGTAAATAATAATAAACCTTGTTTATACATTTTTTAGACGTATAGACTTTGTAGATTTACTTAATTATAACTTTTTGCCAAAAAATAGAACTAACTTCCTTGAAAATCAATAGCTAATAAGCTCTGCAGTTAGAGTTTAATGGATATATACATCATTGAACTTTAACCGCAGAGCTTAATCTACTGATTTTTGAAGAATTGCCTGGAATATCTTCCACGTGGATATTCAGACTTGAACCAAATTTCTAGAGAACTCTATTCTGTCGAAGACAAAAAGAATTATCCAAATCGGTCCATAAATGCCGGAAATATGAGGTAACACACATAAAAAATACGGTGGCGTTGAGGTCGCAAAAAGGAAAAGGTTCCTTTTTTAAAATCGGTTAAAAATAGTCAAGAATACAGACACATAATACGTCAAAATAAGTTAAATATTACCACAGATTACGAACAAATTCAGTATACCATGCACAAACGCGTCGTGTGCAATAGGAAAAGATGTTAGATGGCAGACAAAACTAGCAGTTATAAAAAACTATGATCCACGTGACGTCGATGGCTGGTGACGTCAGCGCATCAGCTGTTTTTTGTAATGTCTAGTCAGTTTTACACATAAAACTGAACTCTAAATTTATTCTAACATATCTGATATTTAATTTATCACAAACAAATATTATTATCAATACGTTAAAGAATAAACAATCAGTGTTTTTTTAATTCAGTTACAAATGTATTTCTTCCTTTTTTTTGAAATATTGTTATTTTGTTAAAGTTTGTCATGTTTTCATTTTGAAAACTTATGGCTTTTTTAACCGACTGCGATAGAAGGAGGGTATTGCTTTTTGGCCGTATGTATGTAAATTTTTGGCACACCCCAAACAGCTGGATCGATTTTGACTTTTTATTATTTTTTTCATAGCTTACTTAAGCTTGTCTTATAGTTCTCTACCCTTACCAAATAGATCCATATGTTTTCCTAACGAACATCAATTGTTCTTTTTAAATTAAAATTCAATTACATCAACGCGTAATGAGCTCATTCTCATTACGATCACTTAGTACTCTCTGTTTCGGAGAAACGCTTGCATTGAAGGTGTACTAGTCATCGCAAATAAAGCTAAGTGTCTATTTGTCAGCATCCTACAATTACAAATAAATAATTGGATTCTAAAGGCGAAAGAGGCCGATTTGGAAAATAAACATGTTGACTTTGATTTGAAGCTCTTTAGCAATAATACTACCTACCAGATTTGCTTTTGATAATCCATGTGAAAACTTAATTGGCTTAATATGTACTTAAAAAGTAACTTAGAGCATACTTGTATTTACGTTCTCTTTAAAAAAAATAAAATAAATGAATGAATAATGTGAGCGATCCGGGACAACTTTTTCATACTTACATACAAAAAAACAATTGTCAGAACATTTTGACTCCGAGACCTCGCTTTGCAATTAAACATAAATAACTAGTGGCTCGCTCAGAGCTAGTGCTCGTTGTAATGTTTAGGTATCGAGACCTTACATTTGATATTACACTCAGATATAGATATAGACTCACCAGCCAGGTCTGCAGTCTCATGATGGGGAATAATAGGAGATTATTCAAGTTTGCAGCTTGCCTCAAACACCTCTCCAAAAATGGTCCTAGCTCTCGGAGTATCCATAAATATTAAATCACAACCACACAGAAAATATATGTTTGCAAGAAAAATATCGGATTGTGAAATATTCAACTTTCTTTATCCGGTAGTGGCATTTGATATGAAACCATCTAGGGTTTGACCTATTGGGTATTAAACTTGTTATTTATTTTTCTTGGAATTCAGTTTCCATGTTTTCCCTCTGGCAACTTCACATCTTAGTCTTTTTATCTTTTTTTATTTGTTACGAATGTCCTTAGATCCTCATTGCGTATTGGACTCATTAATGTAGCAGGTAATTTTGTGTCATATTTGGATTAGATAATAATTTATAATTTGTATTGTTACCTCTTGATGGAAGTGCTTCTTGATCTATTTTTTACTAAAGATTTAATATCCTGAAAATTATTGAAGATGATATCCGAAATTGTTATATAAATAATGTGAAAAAGTAAATAAAATTAGCAGTGGAACTTGTTGAAGTATTTTCTTCCACAAGTAAATAATATTTGCATTATATTAATTAGTCTTATCTCCCGTCTCATAGGATTGTGAGAGAAACGTTATAGAGACAACACCTGTGTTCGCGCGTACACTCATGTATTATAATACCTTCGTCGCAGGTAGCTACTCTGTTGATATTGGCCACCATGGCCGGAATCGGTGAGGGGATGCTATAAAAATCGGTAATCGTTCAGTTACTTTAATCTTTCTATAGTCTGCTCTAATAGTATAGCGCAGAGGTTCCCAAACTGTACGTCGCAGGAAGTATAGAGGGGCGTCACGAGGATTCATTGCTTCCCCTCGTCTATTGCTATGTCCCGATTATCTGTCCCCTTAAACCTTTTTGAATCTAGAACTCTACAGCGTCTAAACATTTAACTAAACTCGTAAGTGCGTCGTGGATTGAAAAAGATTGAGAACCCTGGTGTAGATGCATTATGATTTAGAGGTTAGCGTGCCTTGTTACGAAGCTTTCGACCTACTTGCGAGCGAAAGCTATGAATGGAGGGGTTTCCTGGAACTGAATTCTTGGAACATGATTTATCGGTGTAATTGGATCGTGTTCATGTAGCTAATTACATTTAACGGTAAGCATCGTTTAGTTTATTGGTTGTTATAGCAACTTACCCATTATTAGAAACAATTTTTTTATGATACAGCAGGCAAGCGGGGCATGCGGTTCACCTGATGTTAAGTGACTGACCGCAGCCCATGAACATCTTCAACATCGTGTCGAGATACTTTGCCGGTCTGAAGGAGGGGGAGGTGATAAGGAGAGGATTAATGATAGGAAGTTGGGAGAGGAGCAGGACAGGACGGGAGAGGAATGGGATGGGAACACAGGCCTCCGGGCACCCGCTCACCGTACAATGTTATGAAAGAACTCATACAACCACTCCTGTGCGTCATGGCCCCATAAAACTATTTGATTCTGCTATGTGTTTGTATAACCTAAAGTGTATGTACTTAGTTAAACATTTTAGGAGACATTTTCATGTATAAAATAAAAAAAAAGTCTTTTGACTATTGCAAAGAAACGATGCAACAATATCGTTTGTCAATAAAAATCGAATTACAAATGGTGACAAAGATGTGGCACGAACCATTCAAGTGATACTATAGTACTATCACTTGTCACAAATTTATTTTAAGCACCATAATTATTGGTTATCGCGTACAATGTTATTGCCATAACTGATTGAAGGCACAGGTCAGTAGAGTCACGTTCTGTCCTTTTATAATTCATTTATAACTTGCCAGCCTTGTGGCAATGATATCATGTGTCCACTGATATGTTCTGTTTAATATTAATAAAAGGAACGTAGGTATTACAACAAAAATACTCAAAATAAACAAAATATAATGAGAAAACAAAGATGAGGATTCAAAACAGTATTTCTAACCTATAAAACTTATTCGTCTCTTGTCTACACTACAATAAACAAAAATGTTTTCCTCTTTAAGATATGTCAAGAGGAAAACTTTGTTTGGTTATAATGAATAGGTTTAAAAACAACTGAACCGATTTTAAACATTATTTCACCATTCCAAAGCTACATTATTTACGAATAACATAGGCTACATTGCTATGCAATATAGCTTAATCAGTTTTTATCTCATAAGAAAAAATAACAGTATTTTTCATTTCGGCTTTTTATCGTGTTGTCGAAATATTTTTCTGTTTATTACAACATGAAAATAAGTATTAACCTTTAAAAGTCTTAAAATTAAAAGATGGACTTTTAAAACCCCTTGCAAATACAACGCGCAATAAAATTTATGGTGGTAGGCGCGAAAAATTGTTATGAATCCCATGTATGCGCCCGAGTGTTACATTTCTATATTAATAACTTTATATTTAGCCCACACTCATCTTTATTTAAAACATCGTGTGCACCGCACGTCATGCTCCACACGATTTTATGTCGTAATTATCGTCCATTAGTGACGAAAATGGCTTGAGAGCGATCTTTTGGCTGAAAAAATGTCTCAAATGTATACAAAAGCTTCGGATTGATTTGTTTTAATGTTTGTCTTCAAGTGTTTGAATGTCAATTTATTTCTGTTTACTTTTATAAGGGATTTACTGAATACATATTGCATCGTTTCTTTAGGTTCTGAATCACTAAAATGTTCAAACGTAATTGCAGTTACCGTTTATTTTTCTTATATTGTAAGTGCACAAAAACGATGCTTCTAAAGATTTATTATAAGCG
Source organism: Phoebis sennae (assembly GCA_001586405.1). Lineage (NCBI taxonomy): Eukaryota > Metazoa > Arthropoda > Insecta > Lepidoptera > Pieridae > Phoebis > Phoebis sennae. Next base: position 6,369 of record LQNK01002398.1, on the reverse strand, counting down.
ATGTCTTCGTTTTATTGAATGTATGTCATGTGGCAATTCAACAAAATTGTCGAGCTTACAAATTAAATATACTTTAGAAATGTGAATATCTCAAAGTATTTTAAAACTAGCTGATCTGCGCGGCTGCGATCTATAATGTCATATGTATAGCCTTATTTGTGGATAATGTAGCTTTCGCATAGTGAAAGAATTTTCAAAATCGGTCCAGTAGTTTTTGGGCCTATTCATTACAACCAAACAAACAAAGTTTTCCTCTGTATAATATTAGTGTAGATGAATAAAAATGAAAATAACTTTCTTCAAAACGCCCAAAATAATTATGATACAGCTGTCGATCCATAATTTTACGTTAAATTATGATCAAATTTATTGTATCACTTCTTTAACCGTTAAAAAAATAGGCCAAGGGTGCGTCGGTTGCCAATATTAATGGAGTGAAAAGTAAGTGTTAGTAACGCGTTTTCACCAGCGCATATTTCTCGTTCCCGTGGGTTAAAACTATCCTATTTCCTTTCCTGAATTTCAAATTATCTTTGTACAAAATTTCATCCAAATCAGTTCAGTGGTTTAGGCCTCAAGAACTGATACACAGACAGAGTAAGATTTACACACATTTATAATATTAAGTAAGGATCATTCGGAATAATATTAATAACGATTAGAAAGGATGTATACGATTTTAATGTTTTAAAGGTTACCTTTATCTAAGAAAATACTTATGTTTATGACAAAAGTTTATAATTTCCCCCAGGCGAATTCCCCGAGGATTTGTAAATTAAACTATTTCTGTATAGATGGATAAATTTATCTTAATTGCTGAGAAGATGAAAGTGCAGGAAATACAATTTTAGTGAGTTATAAATCTAAAGGATTGTAAAAGTACTTACCGGTAAGAAAAGCTTTGAAAGCAGTTATTGTGCCACGTGGTGCTGAATACTTTCCATTCGTTCTACTTCTATTGACCAATATGACTGCCTTGTTAGTCTAGTGGTTACATCTTTGCCTACAGGTCTTAGGTTCGAATTTCGGGTGGGCCAAAAAATGTTATTGGGATTTTTCTGACAAAGAAATTTCAGTTACGTCCCTGAGTCTGGAATATGGTGGTGTTGGAATACCCCCTTGCCTCGGAGAGTACGTAAAGCGACGGCTTTGGTCTTCGTCGTGTTAGTCGTCCCTGGTTATGAGAGTAAAGGAATAGAGAGTGCACCTGTGTTCACGCGTACACTTGTGCACTATAATATCTCCCACGCAGCTGGCTAGTCTCTGTTGATATTGGCTACCGTGGCCGAAAGCGGTAAGGGGAGCTAATATTTCCCAAATATCTTTTGTAATGAACCGTACCTATATCGTATTCATAACTGTTTCTTTTAAGGATAATTGGATTAAAGTTAGAGTTTAATATTTACACTGCATTGATAAGTAAAGTAATAAGTATATAAGAAAAAATCTTAAGAGAGACCGCTAATATGCTAGTGCAAGTTTTTTAGGTACAAGCATCTACTCTCTCCTATGAAACTGGTATGGGATCTCAAAGCATCTCAGAGGAATATTTGCGTCTTTGTACATTAATTTGTAATGTTTTCACATAAAAAAACTATAGAACCAATTTCAACTAAATTTTTTTATCAGTAGAAAGCTGCATTTTCATTGAGTGGTATAATCCTACTAATATTATAAATGCGAAAATTTGTCAGGACGTATGTATGTTTGTTGTTCTTGCAAAAACTACCGAACCGATTATGATAAAACTTGGTATACATATAGGTAAGGGTTCAGAATAACATATAGGGTACTTTTAATCCTGGGGTTGCCCCTGGAACAGAAGTAACGCGGGTGAAACGCGACTAGTAGACTATAAACCATTGTGCTATAAGAGCAAAGCCGAGCGGAGCAGCTATAGATTTAGATAAAAAAATATAGACCATTCTATCAGCTTTCTCTTACCTTTTTCCTGATCCACAGCTATCATTAGTAACTATACTTTTCTTGGACAGACAGTGACTGTTAGGTCGATTATTCCAGACGTTTTAGCGTAAACGGATAAACAAATAGGATTAAAATAGACGAGTACACGCGGTTCGTGCTCACAGCGCGGGTACGGTCACGTTTCCGTGAGATTTCCAGTCGGAAACTTGTGTAATTGGGTCGAAATTCGACGTAACTGTATGCACCATGCCTTAGGTGCGGGTTAAAGTGAAATTGTACTGCTGAAATAGAGGCTGTTTGGATTATTTGTTAGGCTTCTTAATTGACATTATTACAATTTGATATGTATTTAATTTCCAGTTGTGTATGATTTTAATTATTTTTATGTGACATTTTTTTTTTTCTAAAAATTTGTACTTACATGAATGTAGATTAGGATATGGACTATGGATTCATCTGAAATAAAATATTTGTTGTGGGTACAACCCAACAAAAATTGACTAAGTGCGAGTAGGAGTGTAAAATAGCCCATGGCGTTTAAAATCCTTTAAAAAGTATTTTATTTAATATGGAAAGTACTGGCGTTAAAACAAACCCAAGAAAATACCAACCCACCATCTTATTAAGCTTCTGATAGTACGTTCTTTAACAAGCACTTTTAGACATACCATGGAAGTAACAATTTAAGTAGAAGTAAGATTTCTATTAAGATTGTGGGCATATCCATTAAGCCTATTTGGTAGATTCACTTTATTTTTCTTTTACTGTTGTAAGGTTCTAAAAGAAAAATCTTTTTCTTTTTTAAATTTAGTATAGAAGTATCACAAAAAATTATGCCACAAATTTTAGTTCTCTGTCATGCTTATTGTCGGTACTACTTACTACAACGTCGTGTCAGACTCATAGTAAAATTTGCTATTGAAACTACAAGTTTATCTTTTACTAATGACCATTTAAAAGTATCGTCACTACAACAAAAGGTAAAATACACCATCCATAGATTACTTGATACTAATTTTTAAACTTAGATTACATTTCGTTTGAAGTCCCGAAACTATTATTATTTATTATAAAAAATCTATCCACTGAAGAGTTCTTTCATTTCAAATCAACATTTCATAAATTAAACATTATAATATGAATTTTAACATAAACCTTCTTATTTACAGGTACATAACACCCACAAAACAGCAAACAACCAATTACACAAGGATCAGATCAAAATCTCCACAGTCCGTTTACCAAACACGTAAGGCAGTTGTAATCTAGGTCTCAACATGTGACCTAGCACAATACTAGCTCATATTTCTAGTCTAACTCGTCCGACCGGTTCGATCCTTTCTTATTCTGGACGCGTGGGCGTTTGTATGTTCGTATGTATCGCTATATACCTGGATGTTTGGAATTTATTGCGTTTTTATGGCTAATAATATGGGCGAGGCGATCGAAGGTATTTCGCTAAATGTGATTTAGAACATATGTATATGTGGCGTGCCTAAGGATTATATATAGTCTATTTTATTGTCCACTGCTGGACGTAGGCCTCTACGTCAATAGAATTACTAAATCCATTTTTATACAGGGTGTAGTATTTATACTAAAAAATGCCCTTTTGACAAGACTGCAAACTGAATAGTGGAATTTTTCAATCTGTTTTTGGAATCATTTCCCTGGATACATGCACTATGATTATTTTTTCTCTTAGCTAAACGTTACGTCAAAAATAATATGGTCACCTCAGTGCCAAATATAGAAAAAAACTTTTCTGTTTCATTGAGATTCGAAGGGAATCAAAAACCGAACTTTTACTTAACATGAAATATAGTGGTAATCTGTGGTGGCTTTAATTGTAAAACCTTTAAACTTGAATAACATCTCATACGAATGTTAGTATTTCCATGCAAATTGAACGCAACATAGGCGCGCAAATAATTCAAAATGGCCGCCAGACAATGTCTTCTGCAAACCGGACAGACGGGTACCACAGACAATGTAAACGCTTTGATTTATAAATACGGTTTGCTTGGACCTCCTTGTAAGAGTTTCAAATATTTAACATTGAGTATAAAAGAATTACAAGTAATAATCCATTTGTACACCATTGTAAATGCAGTCAAATTCTTTTACAAAATAATGACAGATTCAAAATTTTTCAGATAAATGAAAACATATTTTTTAAAACATTTTCTTCACCATATATAGGTACATATTTCAATCTGGGGAAATTATATTGACGTTTTTGTAATATAAGTAATGGAGAAGCACTTTTTAATATTTCGTACCATAATATTTAGTAAAGGCATATAATATTCACTTATTATGTATTGTTAGACAAAACACATTAAGTTCCTTTGATGTACCGCTCTATTCGTAGCGAAAGTAAGAACTGTAAGATATCGAGGTAGCCGGTATTCTTATAAGATATAAATCATCAGACATGCGACAGACAATAAATATAACTAGATTCAACTGTATCTGAATTTTATTTATTATTCTGTATAAGTATAAGAGAATAAAGTATCTTTGGTTATTTATCTCTTTGGAATATATCTATATATATAAAAGAAAGTCGTGTTAGTTACTCCACTTATAACTCAAGAACGGCTGAACCGATTTAGCTGAAAATTCGTAGGCAGAAGGATTAGGACCAGGAGAATGACATAGGATACTTTTAATCCCGGAAATCCCACGGGATCGGGCTATATACGCGGGCGAAACCGCGGGGCACAGCTAGTTTGATTATTAAAAAAGTGTAATTAATATCATCATGGCCATGGACTTCACGATTCTTCTAATTTTTCACGCCTAATCGACCGATTTGGATGAAAGTCTGTACCAATGCAGTTTGAAATCCGAGAAAGGACATAAGATAGCGTTTATCCTCGAAATCCTACGGGAATATACGCGGGTGAAATCGTAGGGCACACCTAGTACTATAAACTTTAACTGTTTTTTTCTCTTATATAGAGCGTTTTGTAGTTCTATTTTATGTCATATATTATTAATTACTTATTGGTTAACTCCATTTATGGTATAGTAGTAAGTAGTCACGTATTATCATTATAAGTTGGAAGTCCGGGTTTTGATTCCCGGCAAAGGGCAGAGAACATTGTTCATTTACTTACCCCTTAAGCAACATCAGTGAAACAGATGATAGATACATTTGTCCCACATTCCATTTAATTGTTTAAGATTATTTGTAAATGAGAACATTCGAAAACACGTGCGCAAGAGGCGCCGTGTCAACCCTTCTAAGGCTTCTGAAGCCCGTCTTACACTTGTAAATATACCACAAATGTTTCTCAAAATTTTATTGAGTTAATAACTTTTTATCTAGTTAGAGTCAAATGCAGAACATTTCAAGAGAAAGACTAAAACTTTAATACATACTGTGTAGATTTTACAAAAACAAACTTTAAGTGTATGAAAGTTGAAATTTCAGACAAAAATTTAAATTTGAAATATTTCAAAAACTATGCATTTTCGCGGAATATAAATGCGGCTTAATTGGTAGCACTTAATGCCCTCTATCACCTTCTGTAACGAGTACGTCGAGTAACCAATAATAATCCTATATACAGATAAACCTTTCTCATCACAATACGTTGGATAGGTTTAAAGATCTAAGTATGCATACGAACAGTGAAAAGCTACTTCGTTTTATACTATATAGTTTTAGTTAAAACAGAATCAACATGAAATAATAATACTTGTGGTTTTTCGTGTACGTGTGTTTGCTTAGGAAAATCTACAGCAAAATCTGTAGCAAAAAAGCCACCGACAATGAATGTTTGATCACAATCCGAACTATTTCCTTTCCTACATTTAGTTCCGTGATTCACTGCGTTTAAAAGCGAACGGTTTGAATACAATCCAGAAAGATGATTTAATACCACAGCCCTTTATAAGTAGCTAGATTTATGATATGCATACAACAAGGTACATAGTGGAAAGGTTTAGAGAATAACTATTTCCCTCTTCGTTTACTTTTTTTACTTGTACATTTGTGTAACTACATATATTATGTTTTAATGATATGTCGGCCGTAGTTGATTACATATTCTGGACAGGCATATAAACATAATAGCGCAATTAAAATCAGAATCAATCATTTTTAAGCCATTGATTTTGGAGAAGAATTTTGGGAAGATGAAAGGATTGTGGATTACTAACATATTATAATACTAGCTTTCCGCCCGCGGCTTCGCACGCGTGGGCTACTAATTTCTGTATTTTTAGAAAAGCACAACAAAAGTTTTAAAAAATTACGATCGCAGGACCAGTGATATATGCGCATGTCTATCTTTTTTTATATAATCTTCTATGGAAATAGGTTTGACCAAAATCTCACAGAGCGTGCGCCTCTTCAAAATACAGAAAACTTAAGCCCATGCGAGCGAAGCCGCGGGCAGAGAGTTAGTTATTTTTTGAAGGTTTTTGAGG
>LQNK01002397.1:29388-46991 GCA_001586405.1 Phoebis sennae | reverse complement strand
AGTAGAAAATTATAATGTTCATCACGTCATAATTTTCTGCTCGTGGGGATCGAACCCACACCCACCGGCGCAATAGACCAATGCTGAACCACTGCGCCAAATGGGTCGTCGAAATATCAAAAGAAGCCATACAATTAAAGTGATATATTTGTACTAACATCCCCGAATACCACAATTTGGATATAAAGTTCACATAAAACGGATTAATGTTGAAAGTTATTAATGTTACTGCCAAGAATGTATTATACTATTAAAGAGTTTCATTATAGTACAGGGGACGACGACGGATGTCCCTTACTGTTACGAAACGTTGGATAATAAACATGTACGAACAAATGATCATTGGAAAAAAATCTTTACACTAATATTAACTAGTAGCTCGCTCCAAGCTAGACCTCGCGTTGTAATGTATACTAATATTATAAAACTGAAGAGTTTGTTTGTTTGAACGCGCTAATCTCAGGAACTACTGGTTCGATTCGAAAAATTTTTTTAGTGTTAGATAGCCCATTTATCGAGGAAGGCTAAAGGCTACATATCATCCCGATATTCCCACGGGAGCGAAGCCCTGGGGCGCAGCTAGTTTATAAATCAAGACATTTCATTTGATACCACACTCGGCTATATTCATATGAAAAACGCTTTCACTCCCCTATCTTCGTTACCCTCACCGATTTCACTCATCTTCGAACTCATTTTCTTTTGTCTAAACTATTTGCATATAAAATAAATAAATAAATATTCCTGGACATTTAACACAACTCCATCTAGTCCCAAACTAAGCAAAGCTTGTACTATGGGAACTAGATAACTGATAGACATACATTTTTATTTTAAATACATACATACATATTATAGATAAATGAACACCCAGACAGTAGAAAATTACTGTGTTCATCACATCATAATTTTTTACTCGTGGGGATCGAACCCACACCCTCCGGCGCAATAGACCATTTCTGTATCCACTGCGACAATCGGGTCTTATTTATTATTTATTTATTAGCAAAGTATATTTTAGACGTAACAGGTTTATGAAAATGACTTTTCATTGCAAATATTTGAAGAGCAGAAAAGAAGTGTTTAATTAAGTACATTCATTTAACAAGTCTATCATTCCCATTTTTTATCATAAGGCCGAAGTTAAATACACTTATATTATAAAGAGGAAAACTTTGTTTGTTTCGTTGTAAATAGGCTAATAAAAATCTAATTACGTCCTAATTGCGGCCAACGGTTTTACTTGCGTAGTAAATTAATATAGGCTATATTTTATAGGGTATATATATTATGCTACGGGAAGGGAGCAGACATTTTCTTTTGACCAAACAATTTGCCTATGCATCGGATAAACAATACTCCAGTTATCGTCGGACAAAGTTTTTTATACTTAAATACAAACATACAATCGCCCAGCCATCTCGACTCTGAGAACTCGCTCATTCACTTACTAGTTAGCAGTTTAATAGCATATTTCTATCTAAAATTTCATCAGAATGCATTCAATAGTTACGGTTTGATTAACACAAACATTCAAACACCTTTCACATTTATACAAGAGGACATTAGATATATTTAAATCTGAATTCATACAGGTTTCCATAAATAATCAACAAGAGTACAATTCAATACACGATCGCTAATTCAATAGGTCATCGATTCCCGCCAAAATTGGCACGCCGCCATCTTGTTGTAACAAAACAGATTTTACGCCTCGCTTTTTGTTCAATACGTTATGATACTTGATTCTGATATTGTTGGCATTTTAATTGTACATTTTAATAACACTTGTACACTTACAACACTACCAAAGGTTAACTGGTAGAAAATGCCATTTAGGCATTTTTTTTTTTTTTCATATCTTTATTAATAAAGAAAAAACAAAAAGATACATAGTTGCAGGACAGCAGCCAACAAACCACTAAGGTATTAAGATCGCCTTTGTTATAAAAAGCAATAAAGAATGTTTTTATCTATTTAATACTACGGAATCTAGTCCCAAACTAAGCAAGCTTGTACTATGGAATCTAGATGGATAGATATTATTTGTAAATAAATACATAAGTACTGTAGATACATTAACACCTAGACAGTAGAAAATTACAATGTTTATAACAGTTTTTCGTGTTTAATTTTCTGTCCAAACAAAAAAGTATTATAGGCAAGCAATGCACATACGATATTCTGCATGTTAATAGCTATAAAAATATTACAGAAAAATACGTTGTGTAGTTTTAAAGATTTAAACATACATACTCAGACAGGGATAAACAGGGGAAAACGATTTATCTTTTTATTATGTTTTATATTAATAAAATGTCATTGTTTCAGATTTAAAATCAACCCGCCTTCAAAAGAAAAAAAAGTGACCTGTCACATTGAAATGTCAAACGCATACAGCCACAGACTACCAAAATGTCATAGACAATTTTAGTGATAGTGATGTGTAATAATTGATTGTCTATAATGGCCACGCCCCCGGAATCGCCTGTGGAGGAACACGCGTATGAGCTAGAGCCGAACCGAGCGCCGAAGCCCATACCGGTTGCGTTGGAAGAGTTGTGCAGACAGACAAAATTTTCGAAGCAAGAAATTCGAGTCATGTATAGGGGATTTAAAACGGTGAGATTTTTTTAGATTTACTAGCGTTACACCCGGTTCCGCACGTAATATATTATGTTATTTAAACTAAGATTATAAAGAGGAAAGGTTTGTTTGTTTGTATTGAGTAGGCTCTGAAACTACAGGACCGATTGGGATAAAATTTTGTACAGAGATTCTTTGAAACTCCCAGAAATGACATAGGATAGTTTAATCCCGAAATCCCTACGGAAACGGGATATATACGTGGGTTCAGCTAGTTCTGTTCAGTCTAAGATTTAGAATTTGCTTTGCTACGTCTACGAGTATAATAAATTTCGGCGAATAAGTAATGGCTGTAGTAGTCTGAGTATTTCCACAATTTGGCAATAAACGTAGATTCAACTCATACTTCACGAATTCTTTCTATTATTTATAGTTTACAAATCTTTTATTAACCACATAAAATTCCTTAAGACAAAGTGCTATTAAACAATTATTTCAAATAATTTAATACGGACAAAAGTAGTCAGGTAGGCCCGAAGTGAAAAATCAGTTATTATTAAATTATTTAATTATTATTAACTGCCTATATACAACCACTAGACCAACGTCTAGTGGCTGTATCTTTGACTACAGATCGAGGGGTCTCGGGTTTAAATCGCGGGTGGGGCCTAAAATAAATGTTATTGGGATTTTTTTGACAAAGAAATCTTAGTAAGTCGCCGTCGGTCCTGCGCCCGATCTCTCCCCGCGAGTGCCGGTTGCCATCCCATCGGGGTATGAAATTAAGGAATAGAGAGTTCACCCGTGTTCGCGCGTACGCTTGTGCACTATAAATAGGTCAGGGGGGGCAACCCGGCCCGTGAGCCCCCCACTAGGTGTGTGAAGGAACATCGAGGGGTTTTAGTCGGTGCAATTCCGACATAACCCAGTCGTTTCCCTAGATGGCCGGGTATGCGAAGGCATTTCCCCTCGTAAAAAAAGGGGGAGCAATCCAATTATTATTACAAATGCTAAATGACAGACCACCCCTCAAGTATTGTCTCTAAATAAGTTTATGGGGCCCTGCGTTGTGAGATTGGTGTCTATAAAACTAATCGTTTGTCGACTGCCATAATTTATTTCCCAAAGGCCACAAAAAACACAATCAAAAGGTACAAATAATTCCGTTTTCGCTTCTTATATCATATTTTTATATGTAACATTTCCAGTACAAACATGCCAATTTGTGGCAAAGCAAAACTCAATACACTTCTATTAACTTTAATTTAGTTAAGTTTTCCCAATGTTCAACTCAATATTAACAAGATTTTAACTACACTGACAAAATCTTGACGCAGTTAATTTAATTTAGTTTATGCCACCTTCAACTAAAATTTTACATTTACCACGTCAACAGTGCGCGAGGCCAAACCTTTTCCAACGGAACAAAAAAAGAACGTTCTCTATGCCTCACACAACCGACGTTCAAAGTGACATTCGCGCCTTTTTCACGTTTAAATTTCGAACATTAAATTGCATTTTTTAATAAACAGTTTTGAATTTCTTTTTTCTTTGCAGCTTTAGACTGAGAATTCAAGCGGGCTTGAAATTGACACTTTCGTGGTTTGGGGTTATTACGGACTATTTTTAATTTAGTTCAAAGTATTATTTTCTTTTATGAACACAGTTGTACTGGTAGAAAGCAAAGTTACACTAAAATTTTTCTTCTTTTTTAAGCTGTGTTACTTCATTTTATATATCATAAGAAGACTTTTTATGATAAAGACTAAACCTTGGGTTTCAATCTAAAAGCCACTACATGTATTAAAAAATATTATTGTTTCTTCTCTATAAATACGTTTTTGATTTCGTAGATTCGTATCCATATAATAATATTATAAAGCGGCTAAATTTACTTCATTTTGTCTACACTAACATTATAAAGAGGAAAACTTTGTTCGTTTGTAATGAATAGGCTCAAAAACTACTGGACCGATTTTAAAAATTCTTTCAACATTCAAAATCTACATTATCTACGCTAATAAAGGCTATAAAGCGAAGCCACGCGAAATAGCTAGAATTATATAAAAAAAACATATAAGCCTTAAAAGTGATAGTCAAACTCTACAAAACTACTAGAAAATATATTTTTTAATAGCAAACTGAATTAGTCTAAGCAATTAAGTACGTTTTCACCAGTTTAAAAATGTAATATTTACTATTCATAACGTCAAAAGTGTGCGAGGCCAAACCTTTTTTCAACGGAACAAAAAAAGAACGTTCTCTATGCCACACAACCGGCAAAGTGATATTCGCGCCTTTTTCACGTTTAAATTTCGAATTATAAAGCATTTATTATAAACAGTTTTTTCGTTTTTCTCTTTATACTAGAGTTACTGTGATAATTCAAGTGGGCATGATGTTGACACTTTTGGTTTGAAGGGATTATTAATTTTTTAGCCTCTTTATCGTTTATAGCTTTTTATTTGATTACATACGATCTTTTAGATTTTTTCTTCTATTATCGAATGTTTGTCGATTTCACAGATAAACGACAGAAACTTTTAATTCGATTTGTATATAAATAGTTATAAATAGTTTTGTTTTTTTTTTATATAAATAGTTTTGTTTTTTTTTTATAACCAAGCAAACGAGGATAAAGGTTACATGATTGTTTTGTTTTTCTTTATTTATTTAATAAAAATGATAAATATGTATAACAAAATCCACATACAAAACCAAAATCAATATTTTTCTTTTTAAACTCACAAACACGTTCAATCCACACTAAGAAAAAAGGTATTTTTTTACTAATTAATGCAGAAATATAGAGCATACACAATAAGATTTCTTTATTTTTAGCGGGCGTAAATTCGTTTTTCATAAAGGACTTTCGTAAACTGTCAAAGCCAAATTGAAAGGTATGTTTTTTCTTTTTCTCAGCTAGACCAACTAAGTTCGTTTTTAATTCCATAGACAAAAGCAACCAGCAAGTCACGACATAAAAAAAAGAATGTTTTTCAAGCTGGGAACCCTTTACCGTGGTTTTTATGGGTTTCATTTACTTAGAAATTACTTACACGACTTTGAAATAAGTATAATAAATATAGAAACTTCTATATCTATAGATAACACTACACAGTATAAAACAAAGTCACTCTCTCTGTCCCTATGTCCCTTTGAATGCTTAAATCAAATATAATAAAAAATACGATCGAATCGAGAACCTCGTCCTTTTTTTAACAGATTAAAAAAAAGAGGAGGTTATCAATTCGATCGTATTTTTTAAAGTCGATTAAAAAAAAGGATCAAAGGCTGTAGATATACTGTCACTAAGTTTATCTTTTCTGGTAAAAAGGAAAGATTTGTATTTAATTTTAAAGTCGCCAATCATCGAACCGTTTCACTCAATCCGCGCCAACTCTTCTCGAAATATTAGAAATAGCTTGTTTGTAATTTGTAACACGCGTTAATAATTTTAGAACACGTTAATAATTAACAATTACTCACACTGCATTCGTATTTGTATTCGAATATCAGAACGACGCTGAGTTCGAACCTTTTCGCACCAATTATGTGCATATGTATTTTTATTATGTTTATCTTTGTAAAATGTTTGTATTTCTTTCTGTAAAATGTATATATGTGCATAGTTGTTGCAAAAAATATTTTTCTTTCTTTCTTTCTTTTCTTTTAATCTCGAATGTATGTACATTCGATATCATAGACAACTTTCGAATCGGGGGTAAATAAAAAATATTTAAATTATGTAAATATACTTAATAGACAGTATTGGCCCTTCTTAATGGAAATGCATTTTATAAAATTCTATAGAATTAAACTCTTTTTTACACTATTTCCACATTTGTGGAAATTTTATAATTATGTAAATGTAAATGATGTTCTAAAAGCGCCCCGACATCCCGATTTGGAAAATAAACATTTTCACTTTGACTTTCACTTCACCATTGATGATATACCGCTTTGAGTGTAAAAAAATAGAGAGTGTGCTTGCGCACACAATTGTGCACTATTTTATCTCCTGTGCTGTTGGCTGGTCTCTGTAGAGATTGGCCGCCTTGGCCAATTTGGGGATTATTCGGGCAGGAAGAACGTATTTTTAGGCAACGGAAGGCACAAATTAGAGAATAAAAGGCAGGTGGAGTGTTCCGAAGATTCGAATACTAAATACACGTACACGTGCGTCTATGTGAGTGAAAATTGAAAATTTCGAAGCCCTCGTGATGTGTGGTGTCAAACTAGACGAACATTATTGAATTTTTGAAGTTTGTATTTGCTTTTCGGCGTCACTTGAGTCTTCAGCCGCACAGCGCACTCCATCTGCCTTTTATTCTCTACTCTGGGACTGAAGGGATGAATCTAAACTCCTTCCATTCACGGAAAGTGGCGACCTAATACGCCCAAATTAAGTGTTGTAAAATGACCCTTTGCTCTTAAAAACATTACCCACTCGCAATTCGCTGAAAAAAGCCGAAACCACGGGGCTAAGTTAATTTTTCATAAAGAAGTCACGTGGACGCATCAAGGACGCATAATATCGATTATATAATACACAATAATTATGTTACCTTCATTTGAAATATATCTTTGAAATTTAATTGCTTCAAAATTGATGAAATTGAAATGTGAATGTAGTACAAAATATTTTATATCATACTAGCTTTCTATCTATCGTATTTTCAGTTTCTTTTTTATTTTTTGTTTTACACTTTATTTGATTTTTTTCTATTTTTTATTTCTTGTGTGTTTCTGAAATAAATGCTTTTTTCTTGCTCTTTCCAATAATAATAAATATATCGTCCCATATACATTACAAACATACGCACAATATTTTTTAATTTAAGTATAGATATACATAAATATATTGTAATGCCACATAGACGCATCAAGGTTATAATATCGATTAAATAATAGACAATAATTATGTAACCTTTATGGTTACATATTGAAATGATATTGAAATGAAAAAGTAAATTGATTTTCTACAAAATATAAATAGGTATTTAAAATACCTATAACCACTGTCTAAAAAATACATACCGTCGTTGCACGTAACTGTCACATTGACAGCTTCCCAAGTCTCCTTCGATAAATGTTGACATTTTCCGTTCGTGTTACGGGACACGTCTTTCAAGGGTGACGAAAATTTGTGTAAAATTTAAAAGAGTATCTATTGTAATATATTGCATTTTAAATGTTTTCTTACACAAAACAAAGGTTATTTCTTATAATGCGAAACATGAACACACTCTCTTTTAAAAGTCATGATTTTTATTTTCCAGTTTGTACAGATTTTGTCACAGCCCTGAGGCTTTTTACCCGACTTTTAAAAAGAAAAAAGGAGGTTCTCAATTCGACGGTCTTTTTTATGTATGTTACCGCGTATCTCCGGCGTTTGTTGACCGATTTAGAATATTCTATTCGAAAGATTAAAGTGTCAGTATGGTCCCATAGAAATTTGGTTTAAGTCTGATCGTCCACGTAGAAGATATTCCAGGGAACTCCTCGAAAATAGACATAAGCTCTGCGGTTAAGGTTTTTTGATGTACCAGTAAACTCTAATTCTGAGACTGAATCGTGTCTAGATGATGTGACTCTTCACAGGTCACTAAAAACAGAAAAATAATAACTTTTCGCCAAAAATGCAACCAACTTTAGAGTGAAGAAGTGGAAAAAAAAATATTTTTGTTGAAATCAGTACAAAGTGGGTCTATTTTTAATTTAATAAGATTTTGCACCGACTTTGTATAGATTTGAACAAAAATAAAAGTTATTTTTTTTATCTACTTTTTAGAGCGAGGAAGTCGCTTCCATTTTTTGGCGAAAAGTTATTTTAAAAAGCGTGCAACCAAGAAAGAAAGAAAAAAAGAAAGAAAGAAAATATATTTATTCACAAAACACAATAAGAACCAACCACTGTATAATTTCAATACTGTAACTATAAATTACAATTGTTTTATTATAGTCTGCATAATGTTTGCTATCAAAATAATAGCACAAAATATTTACAATGTAATTCGTACTGGCCAGGTGCTGTTTATTTTTGAATTTGGAATGCTCTCACAATGACAGTGACCTATGAAAACGTCGCAAGTGCATCTAAATTTTACAGAAGAAAAAAAATGGGAAAAATTTTTGAAAGCCAAATAATAAATTTTATAGACTTTTCATTTTACGTTCATGATTGTTAGGTAAATATTTGCCTATAAGTTACGTATGCTTTAGATCCCTAAAATAAAAACAAATTTACATAGAAATAAACTTTATTAAAATTAAATTGTAGTACACCATACAACTATCTCACCTAACCTTCTCTAAACAGGCATTTTACTTCCCATGCTGTGTTACCTATTTTTTATTTTTTCTGTTTATTCTTCTGTCTGTCGTTCTTATGTATTGTGTGTTGTGTACCTTTATCCTGAATAAATTTCTTATCTATCTATCTATCTAAATTAGATTATAAGGACTTGCCCGACGGAAGTCTACTTAAATTTTATGTGAAAAAATGGATATAAACCTAGGATTACTTAAATGCTAACTAAGTGCTAAGTTGCTCCGCATTCCATTCTCGTGAGAATGGGAGTGTCAGCATTTGTACGGGAATGCTTTCATAACACAAAAGTAGTTTATTGTCAAAATTTATTTTTATTAGCTTTAAAAAATAGGACAATCCATACAATGGACCGCCTTAACAAGTTTTCATATCGTTTTAGGTTTATTCGTTAAGTTCACTGCAAAAGATAGCTTTAAAATTATCTCAAGTATCGTACGAGTGTAATTTAATTAATAAATTACAAATAATTAAATAATAAACATTGTATACATAACTAACTCTGCATTAGTTTCTGAATAAACAATATTTATATCTCGAATTTGAGTTAATTATGAATATGTTTTAAGAAACAATATTGCTTTTCCATTAAATTTAATTATAAGAATTTTACGAATGGGATTAGGAACTGTACATTAGGAAGCAACTTGCCCTCACGGCATTTGAAATCCCAGTGTGGGAGCAAGAGATGAGTGTACAATTTTATGTATGATTGCTAGTAGGGTATTATATTATCTGTGGCTTTTCATTATTTTTCTATTTATATTTCTAAAGCCCCTCTACACACCAGCAGACGCATACGCCGATGTCATCTGTAGATAGATGGCGAATGCATCGGAAGACGTAAATTACTTACTACGGTTATCTTCGTATATAGCGTATGCACCTACTGGTGTGTAGAGAGGGCTTTATGTAGACTTGTATGACGATATTTTCTCACGAAAAACAAAAAAATTATTTTCATAAAATTTGTTACTTACGAGGTTTTCATAACCAGCCATCGTAATGTCAACTGTCAAATAGCGCGGGCTATTTTCGGCGGGAACGGTCGTCGACATCTTTGCCTACTGACCTTTCGGAGTATCGCGAAATGTGTAGCTGTCTCTCTCACACTTACAGGTTTAATGTACATCTATCCCTGTTTACCTCATTAGACGGGTTGAAATAAATATTTCTTAATATTTCTAAGCAAAAACATTGTTTTCATGGGGCGTTTGTTATTGTTGTGTTAGGGATATATCTTATCCTACATTACACCAGTAAGAATAGAAGAATATATATTAAAAATATAAAACAATTATATGATTCTATTAATATTACAAAATACTAGCTGACCCGCGCGGCTTCACTCCCGTAGAAAATATTATATAGCTTACATGTCACTTAGTAAAGAAGTAGGCTATATAAAACATTACCAATGTTATTTAGTAATGATGTAGCTATGCAAAACATTACAAACATACAAACACATATGTTTCCTCTTTATAGTATTAGTATAGAAGTATGAAATCTTTATAATATTAGTACGGATATGTTTGTCACTCACGCCACAACTGCTGAACGTATTTTGATGAAGTTTCAAATACAGATAGGCTATTATCTGGATTAGTTGATTGACCTTTTATTGGTCTAAACATCATGAATTAAACGTGAGAGAAGCCATGCGCAGAGATAAATCGAAAATGTTCATAAAAACATGTAACGAAATACAGATTATCAAAATCTAAAATGGCGGTGAATCCAATTTACACTACGTAACGTACATTGCAATCTGCTTAAATATTAATCTTTCGACACACCGAATAAGGTTTCAAATCTAATTACGTATGCATAAGTATTTCACAAGTCAGTAGCGGTTGGGTGGTGGCGAACAGAGGGGAGGGGAGCGGTCTGGGAACCTAGCCCCCCCCCTTAAAAAATCGTTCCTCTGCAACGGGCCAAGCTCTACAGAGACCAGCCAACTGTGCGGGAGATATTATA
Organism: Phoebis sennae; assembly: GCA_001586405.1. NCBI lineage: Eukaryota > Metazoa > Arthropoda > Insecta > Lepidoptera > Pieridae > Phoebis > Phoebis sennae. Next base: position 36,094 of record LQNK01002397.1, on the reverse strand, counting down.
GTGTATGTGCACAAGCACATGTGCACTCTCTATTCCTTTACTCTCCTAACCCGATGGGGGCAGACCGACACGACCGGAGAGAGATCAGGCACAGGACCGACGGCTTTACTTGGGTGTTCAGGCACGGGGGTGTTCTAACACCGCCAACTTTCCAGGGCTGTTACTAAGATTTCCTTGTCAGAATTATCCCAATAACATATTTTTAAAACTACAATGTACATCATACATCATATATCTACAATGTTCAACATAATTTTCTTCTCGTGGATCGAACCCACACCCTCGGGCGCAATAAACCATTGGTGTATCCGCTGCGCCGATCGGGTCTACACTGTTAGAAAATAATACCAAACATGTCTCTATTAGCAGAATTTATCCTTTATTTAAAATAAATAGTTTTATAAACAATTTTGTTTCCAGGTCTTAAAAAACCTTTTATAAAATCATAACCACTGTCTGAACTGAACTGTACTGTCAAAAGCAAAACAGATAACAAATCCAATAATACATACAATGGCGTCAGAATGCAGTATTGAAACATCAAATAAGGTTTCAACTCTATTTTTTTAAGACTAATAGTATTAAAAAGCTATGTTATAGTCTCTATAATTTTCCCACATTCCGTGCCAAAATTTGAAACATTCGATCTGTCAAAGTCAAAACAGATAAAAAAATCCAACATGGCGTCAAAATCCAATCGCAATCTCCTTCTTTAGTTTATTAATGCATAAGAGTACTTCACGAAGTTAAACCTACATAATATTGTAGGTAATAAATTCTGCAAGCTCCATTACCTGCTTAGATATGCATTAAACACAAAAAACTAAGGTCGGGAGCCTCATAAAGTGTATATGAGCTGAATTTTAAAATGTATACTGAATGTATAACGTGTTCCTTCTAGAACAATAAACTTGTGTTACAATAAATAAGTTTTACGACACTTTTTATAGTAAAAAAGTTAATCGATTAATGTTAAAAGGGAGGATGTTTAAATCATAGATAATAAAATATTAAACCAGTAAAATTACTCGATGTTATACTTGGATAAAAATCAATATGGAAAAATTTTACTAGTGGGCATCACCTCCGTTAACATTTTTTGACGGTGAAACTTTTGAAATAAGGCCTTTTTAGGCGATGCAAACATAGTTGTTATATCCTTTTCACAGTACCGTAGTTAGAATTAACAAAGAATATAATATTGTGTATTATAGTTGCAGTTTACCTATTACTGTATTGCAATTGCAAGATCGCGATTGCCCGATTTTTGACGTTTGCAAAAAAGTCTTGGCACACACTGGGAAATAAAAATTATGGTTTTTTAAAGAGTGTGTTTATGTTTTTTATTATAAGAAATAACATTTATTTTGTGTAACGAAACATTGAAGATGCAATATATTTGAATTCATATCGATGATACCGTTTTAAATTTTGCACAATCAAATTTTCACCCTTGAAAGACGTGTCTCACAACACGAAAGGAATATGTCGACATTTATCGAAGGAGATTTGGGACGCTAAGTGACAGTCTTTTTTTTTTATTTTTTATGGCAGAGCAGGCAAAGGAGCAAGTGGGTCACCTGATGTTAAGTGATCACCGCCGCCCATGAACACCTGAAACACCGGGGGTATCATAGGTGCTTTGCCGGCCTTTGATGGACAAATACGCTCTTCTCTTGAAGGCCCCAATGTCGAATTTGTTACGTGCAACGACTATATATATTCTTTAGACTGTGAAATAATTATGTTAAATCGATACTAATATTATAAAGCTGAAGAGTTTGTTTGAACGCGTTTATCTCAGGATTTGAAAAATCCTTTTAGTGTTAGATAGCCCATTTATCGAGAAGGCTATAGGCTATACATCATCCCGATATTCCCACGGGAGCGTGTCCTAGGGCGCAGCTAGTGTAAAATAAAAAGCCCTGTTTTATAAATAGTTCACCCTCCCAATATTATTTTGGGTAGGGCCAAAACATTTTACAAATATCACGCGAAATTGCGTGCGGTAACCACTCATATTTCAACAACTGTTGAGATCAATAACTTGCGTGTTTTGTTTGTAGGAGTTAGAATATTTTAAGAGCCCTCGCCCACTAGCTACTGTTGCAGCGATGCAAACGCGATACTAACGCGATACAAACGCGCGATTGTATCGCTACAAAAACTCGCTAGAGGGCGAGGGCTCTAAATGACAACTTAATACATACTAATGCCCGGTTCCTGAGTATGTTTGTTAATCTGTCACAAATTATGGATCCTAAAGTTAACTGTCAGACCAATTTCAGACGAAATTTGACAATGATGCGTTCCTAAGAAACGTGGGCGGACATTTAGTAACTACCCTTTAATAACTACACTTCCCCCCCTCCCTCCCGCCCTACACATCAGCAGATACACACACGGACGTCGCGACGTGAAGATGGTGTAATAAGGCATCCGCCATCCATCGATATACGACGTCGGTGTATGCATCTGCTGATGTGTAGAAGGGTCTTATAGGGTTCAAAGAGTAAGTAATCAAGAGAGACGTCTAGTTTATTACTGTTCAAAACTACATTCATACATACTTACTTACCCTAACGTCACGGCAGATTACACTACAAGTGTAAACACGTCTTTTTCCTTCTCCAGGGATATTTAAAGGTGTTTAAACTAAATATTTCGTTCCAGGAATGTCCAGAAGGTGTGGTGCATGAGGAATCCTTTAAGGATATATACGCCAAGTTCTTTCCACATGGCAGTAAGTACACTTATTTGTAAATTGAAGCTTATAAATAATTCATTGTCGTGATTGTACACAAATAATTTTAGTTTAAGTAGAGAGACTTCTTGAAGAATCTTTTATTATTTTTTAAATGTTCAAAGTTGCGTATTGTTTTATAATTCTGCTGAAGATGTTATGCAGTAGAATCTGTCGCCTCTTACGACACCCACAAGTAGAAATGGGGTGGCGACATACGCATTCTTACCGATAACGGGCTGAAGAAATGCGGGATTAAAACATGTATAAGTAACTAAGTCGCCCAGTGGTCGAAATCTGACTATAAACAAATACTTGTGTATGTATGTGTGTGTGAAATGCATGGTAGTGTGAATTACGTATGCTACAGCCGGAGGCCCCAAAAAAAAACCAAATTTACTTAAAACAAACTTTATTATCTAAACTTATTGAATACAGGGAAGTAGACTTGCCCGATGCAAGCCTACCATTAGAATAATCATAAAAAATTAATATAATACTAAATTACTTATATGCTAACTACGCACTACGTTGTTTATGTGTGTAATTATATGTGTGTAATGTTTTATTTATTGATTTAAAGTACTTTATAAGCATTATTATTGAAAAAGCGTTCTGCATTTCTCCTACATATAAACTATAAGTGTGCCAAATTATACTCCTGCGTCTGCGCAGTTTTCGTAAAAAAGGGTCCAAAGATTTTGCATCTAATATTTATGTACTTATAGATAATTGATAACTAAGGATTGCTAATGCGTTTCAGATTCAGCGCTCTACGCACACTACGTGTTCAAAGCATTCGACGTAAACTGCAGTGGTGCTATTAGTTTCAGGGTAAGTCCAGCATATTACAACAATAATATAATAATAATAATTTGGGCTTGTTCCTTCCTCCTTAAAACGATATTTAAGGAGGTTGGACTTACCGGCCAAGCCCATTACGGCGGGGATCCAGCGGGCAGTCCTACTGGACAATGCTCGGATAGTCCGCAGGTCCTCACTCAGTCGTCCTAGGCTCCGGCCGTTTGGCCTCTCTGCCGGAGAATTTCTAACTTACCGTCGCAAAAGGCGAGGCACTATCTCCATAAATTTATTTATTTAAGCAATAGAGGCTCATTTGTTAGTTAACACACTTGAAACTATGTTAAATATGTAAAATTGATACAAATTAAATTTAAAATTAAAATCAGTTTAAAATACAGTTAAAATTAAATATTTTATTTCTTATCTGTGGTCCAGTATTGGAGTATTTTTCGTTTTTTAACCGACTGTCAAAAAAGGAGGTTCTCAATTTGATGGTATTTTTTATGTATGTTACCGCATATTTTCGGCGTATATTTCGAAAATTCTTTTTTATCGGTTCTCAATAGAGACAGCTTTTCGAACCGGTGGTAAATAAATTAGTTGGTGATAATTAAAAAAAATACTTTGATATTTAAATAATCAATTTTCTTTATTTATTGTGAAAAAATTATAGTTAAATAGGTAAATTCATATATCATTTATCTGGTACTAGCTCGCCTCGCGGTTTCACCCGCGTAACTTCTGATCCCATGGCAATTCCGGCATTAAAAGTAGCCTATATGTTATTCTGAAACCTTATATGTATACAAAGTTTCATCACAATCGGCTCAGTTGTTTTTACGTGAAAGAGTAACAAACACACATCCTCAAAAACTTTCGCATTTATAATAAACACTATCACGATATATTTTAATTCACTATTTTGATTTTCGTCTTTCTTCTTCTCAGTAGACACTGCCTTCCGAATCGGTAAATAAAAATAAAATATGTATGTGACGTTTCAAAAGAACCAATTTAGAAAAATAAACGATTTGAATTTGAAATTCGAATTTGACATAGACTAAAAACGCGCGCATTTGCGGTGATATTTACTATCTGTGGTCACAAGCCGCGTGACAATTTGTGGCGGGAAATTCTTGGTCGAATTATAGTTAGGATTCAAACCACAGTCCGAAATATTCCAATTTCGATTGAAATGCATAGTTTGAAGGTGAGATTTCCGAATTTCTAACGGCCGTTTTCAATAATGTATCGAAGACTATAGAATTGAATCTCAGATTATATGACATTTGATTGTCAAAAGTAATAACAAAGGCTATCCGTCGACAGCGTATTGAAATCAAAGTAAGTGCAAATAAATAAATTTGCCTGACTTTTTAATCCTGGAGATCCCACGGGAAAGGTCTATAAATGCGGTTGAAACCGCTAGTCACAGCTAGTTTTATATAGAAGTCAGTAGTTCTGTTTTTCCCGTATTTTTTTATTAAGAAACATGTTGACGAACTTATAATTGTTATTTTCTTCTGTCTTGGTATTAATTTATTTATAGTATGTAGATGTATTTTCAAAAAAGTATGTTTAAGTATATCTATCAGTTATCTAGTTTCCATAGTACAAGCTTTGCTTAGTTTGGGACTAGATGGCGTTGTGTAAAATGTCCAGGAATATTTATTTATTTACGTATGTATTTACAAAAAAAAGTATGTTTATTACTTATCTAGTTTCCATAGTACAAGCTTTACATAGTTTGGGACTAGATGGCGCTGTGTTAAATGTCCAGGAATATTTATTGAATTATGTATGTATTTACAAAAAAAAAGTATATTTATTACTTATCTGGTTTTTATAGTACAAGCTTTGCATAGTTTGGGACTAGATGGCGTTGTGTTAAATGTTCAGGAATATTTATTTACACCAATATTGGCGCTAATATTTTCATACATGTTTTTCCAGTATTTCGGAGTAAAATGTATTATTGTTTACTGCATTTCATTATCCTCTATAAATATCGCAGTTTCCCCGAAACCCATATAATTCCTGTTTTGATTAGATATACGAAAACATGTCCTGACCTACTTTAGGTATGTAGGGTTGCTAGTAAATAAATTCTATGAAAGATGTTTTGTGTGTGTTATGTATATTGGGTATCTATGCAGTCTTGAAAAAATAGGGAATATAAAGTAAGCGGAATGGAAGCTGATGGTATAGATATAAATTATAAACCTTGGATACTTTGGAAGATTAAATATCTGAATTAAATATATAGAACTTTTTGGTTTCCGCAGTACAAGCTTTGCTTAAGTTGGGATTTGATGGCGTAGAGTTAAATGTCTCTGAGTATTTAATGATTTATTAGGAAAACTCCCTTGTGCCCTAGAATGTATCCGTATATATTTATAAAAAAAAATCTCTTTTTTGATTTAATCTTTGTTCCAAATGAAATTACGTAAACTTTAAGTATCCACATATTTTTATGAATCTAACTAATCCTACTCATATTATTAATTTATTAATGCGAAAGTTTGTGAGGATGTATGTTTGTTTGTTACTCTTTCACGCATAAACCACTGTACCGATTATGGAGTATTGGTATACACATAGGTTCCGAATAACATACAGACTACTTTTAATCCCGGAGTTGCTACGGTCTCAGAAGTTACGTGGGTGAAACCGCAGGGAGCGGTTAGTATTATAAATGCAAAGTTTGTGAGGATGTATGTATGCATGTACGTATGTGAAATGAAATGAAATGAAATGAATGAAATGAAATGAAATGAAATGAAAAAAGTTTATTTGTTTATTTGTTACTGTTTCACGCAAAAACTACTGAACCGATTATGATTAAACTTGGTATACATATAGATAAGAGTTCCGAATAACATATAGGCTATTTTTAATCCCGGAGTTGCCACGGGATCAAAATTTACGCGGGTGAAACCGCAAGGCGCGGCTCGTGAGTCAATATAGACAAGTATTGGTGTAAAAATATTATTTTTAACTAGCTTTCCGCCCGCGGCTTATCTCGCGTGGACCCGGTAGTTATTCGAATTTTTCTCGCCGTAAAAACCATGCTTGAACTTCAACGAACATTAAAAAAAAAGAATTGTCCAAATTGGTCCAGTCGTTGTTGAGTTATGCGCTTACCAACACATTTTGCGA
>LQNK01002397.1:2211-26838 GCA_001586405.1 Phoebis sennae | reverse complement strand
ACTATCTCCATAAATTTATTTATTTAAGCAATAGAGGCTCATTTGTTAGTTAACACACTTGAAACTATGTTAAATATGTAAAATTGATACAAATTAAATTTAAAATTAAAATCAGTTTAATTTAAAATACAGTTAAAATTAAATATTTTATTTCTTATCTGTGGTCCAGTATTGGAGTATTTTTCGTTTTTTAACCGACTGTCAAAAAAGGAGGTTCTCAATTTGACGGTATTTTTTATGTATGTTACCGCATATTTTCATCGTATATTAACCGATTTGGAAAATTCTTTTTTTGTCGATTCTCGATAGAGACAGCTTTAGGAACTGGTGGTAAATAAATTAGTTGATGGTAATTAAAAAAAAATGATTTTGATATTTAAATAATCAATTTCTTTATTTATTGTGGAAAAATTATAGTTAAATATAATCATAGGTAGGCCTCCCGGTTTCACCCGCGTAACTTCTTATCCCGTAGCAATTCCGACATTATAAGAAACATATATGTTATTCTGATCCCTTATCTATTATACACCAAGCTTCATCACAATCGGTTCAGTAATTTTTACGTGAAAGAGTAACAAACATCCTTACAAACTTTTGAATTTATAATAAACACTATGATGATATATCTTAATTCACTATTTTGATTTTGAACGGTTCTTCTCAGTAGATACTTCCAAATCGGTAAATAAAAAATAAAATATGTATGTGATGTTTCATAAGAGCTTTCAAAAGAACCATTTGGGAAAATAAACGGTTTGAATTTGAAATTCGAATTTGACATAGACTAAAAACGCGCGCATTTGCGGTGATATTTACTATCTGTGGTCACAAGCCGCGTGACAATTTGTGGCGGGAAATTCTTGGTCGTATTATAGTTAGAATTCAAACCACAGTCCGAAATATTCCAATTTCGATTGAAATGCATAGTTTGAAGGTGAGATTTCCGAATTTCTAACGGCCGTTTTCAATAATGTATCGAAGACTATGGAATTGAATCTCAGATTATATGACATTTGATTGTCAAAAGTAATAACAAAGGCTATCCGTCAGCGTATTGAAATCAAAGTAAGTGCAAATAGATAGATTTGCCTGACTTTAGTAAGCAAAACAAGGGATAGATAGAATATTGAAAATGGTTATAGAATATTGAATTTATACTCAGATCTTTGAATATATTTATTGGAAATAGAAGGAAAATAATAGGTAAGTTAAAAGTAAAAAATCTCGATTATTCTGTGCATATATATGAAACATAGACGGGTTTGTATCAACACTTATAACTAGAAATCTGCTGGATCAATTCAGCAGTAAATTTGTAGAGAGATAGCTTAGGACCAGGAGAGTGACATAGGATACTTTTAATCTTGGAAATCCCACGGGAAAGGGCTATAAATGCGATTGAAACCGCTGGTCGCAGCTAGTTTTCTATAGAAGTCAGTAGTCCTGTTTTTCCCGTATTTTCTTATTAAAAAAACATATTGACGAACTTACAATTGTAATTTTCTTCTGTCTGGGTATTAACTTATTTATAGTATGTAGGTGTATTTACAAAAAAGTACATTTAAGCATGTCTATCACTCAAAAAAAGGTGTTTAAGTATGTCTAGTTACTTAACTAGTTTCCATAGAACAAGCTTTTCATAGTTTGGGACTAGATGGCGTTGTGTAAAATGTCCGAGAATATTTATTTATTTATGTATGTATTTACAAAAAAAAAATATGTTTATCTGGTTTTTATAGTACAAGCCTTGCTTAGTTTGGGACTAGATGGCGTTGTGTTAAATGTCCAGGAATATTCATTTACACCACTATTGGCGCTAATATTTTCATACATGTTTTTCCAACACTATTTCGGAGTAAAATTGTATTATGTTATTGTTTACTGCAATTCATTATCCTCAATAAATATCGCAGTTTCCCCGAAACCCATATAATTCCTGTTTTGATCAGATATACGAAAACATGTCCTGACCTACTTTTTGTATGTAGGGTTGCTAGTAAATAAATTCTATGAAAAATGTTTTGTGTGTGTTATGTATATTGGTTATCTATGCAGTCTTAAAAAAATTGGGATTGTAAAGTAAGCGGAGTGGAAGCTGATAGTATAGATATAAATTTTAAACTTTTTTTTATGTTATAGCAGGCAAGCGAGCATGCGGTTCACCTAATGTTAAGTGACTGACCGCAGCATATGAACATCTATAACATGAAATGACGCAGATGCCGGCTTAAAGGCATTGGAGCGGACAAGGAAAGGATTAATGATAGGAGTTTGGGAGAGGACTAGAATAAGACGGGAGGGAAATGGGATGGGAATACAGGCCCCCGGGCCCCCGCTCACCGTACAAAACACAGTGCAATACTGCTTCACGCCGGTCTTCTGCTGGGGGGGTGGTACTTACACCGGCGCGAGCTTGGCCCAATCATGCAATGCTCGGCTCCAACTCTTTTGTAGCTGAAGTTGTTATGCATCAGATTACCCTCTGTCGCCTCTTACGACACCCATGGGTAGAAATGGGGTGGCGACACACGTATTCTAACCCGTCGCCATACATTTTGAATGAAGAGTCAATGTAGACAAGTATTGTAGGTCTAAAAATGTTATTTTTAATAATGTAACGTTGGCAACCCTACTCAACGGTCATACTTTATTTTGTTTTCCGTCTAACAATAGGTATAATGTTTTATCGCTTCCACAGAACTTCTTGAATTACAAAGTTGTCTACGAATACGTTATTTTTGCGAATAACAAATTGTGTACAAGAATCAAATGCATGGAAAATAGTAATGTTTACTAGCATTAAACCGTGTAGCACACTTGTGTACTATAATATCTCCCGCGCAGTTGGCTGGTCTCTGTAGACATTGGCCGCTGTGGCCGAAATTCGGTCAGGAGAGACGTATATGATGATAACGATGCTGAGTGGGCACCCTTTTTCAAGAATACACTGCCGTACACCTTTTTCATGCTTTTTTATTTTCTTGCCTTGTTTTTTATTTTATTTTTTTATTTTAAATCATAAATCAATTATTCATTTGTAATGTGAGTACATGGGGTGTTACATAAATTTAAATTAAAGAAAAAACAGATCGTCACATTTTACTTTTGACGGCATTCAAATGGTCATAAAAATAATTACAATAATCAAATTAATTAATTATAAATCATTAAATTATATTCTTACATTTACATTATACATACATTATTAATTTGATTTTATTTTAGATTGTTTTATTATTAAGTGGAGGTATTCTTGTAATAAATATTTTTTCTTTCTTTCTATTCTTTCTATATAGTTCATATTAAGATCATAAATAATGTAATATTATATTAGTCAAGATACAGCATAATGTCCCCCCTACACATGAAGAGACGCATCGGCCGACGTCACCAGACGCATCCGCGTATGTGTAGCCGCGCCTTTCTGGGCAATGAAACCCTTTAATATGCTAAAAAAACCGACAGCGACCGGATTGATGGATGCATCGGTAGACGTAAAAAACCCACTACGGGTGACATATTACCCCATCTTCACATCTGCGGACGATATCTGCAGATGACGTGTATGCATCTGCTGATGTGTAGAGGGGACCTAATGGTGAAGGAATTTTGAAATCGGTCCAGCTGTTTTTTGAACATTACTGCTATAACTTTATTAAAAAATGCTTCAAATCAAAAAGCATACTATAATATTAACGAATATATAGAAGATAAGAATCCTTGGAATATATCAGTTCCCAGACCAATGCGGGATAGTTGTTTAGTATGATATTATATATTCTTTGGTGTTGTAAACTATAATAACAATGTAATTTGATTACATGTGGCTGTTGAAGAGTAACTATCGAGTTTCTTGCCGGTATCTTCTCTATAGAATCGACTTTACTTTGTAAAAAGTTTACATGAATAAAAATATTTTCTATTCTATTCTATTACAAACATACTTAAAAAAAACAACTTAATGATATTAGTATAGACTATGTAAATTAGGATAATTAAAAGAGGAGATTGGGAGAGAGTTAAAAAATAAATTTATATGTCAGGTTTGCGCCATTACCAAAACAAGTATAAAAATTACCTTGTGTGATTTAAAAACAAGAGAGAGATATATAGGAGAGATTAAGAGAGAATAAAAAAATAAATTTATATGTCAGGTTTACACCATTACCGGAAAAAGCATAAAAAAATTACCTATTACTTCGTAACACACCTGCGTCAGACCGCTATGTATGGACGTCTTTGAAAATACCATTTAAGCCGCCAAGAAGTGTAAAAAACTTTTTGTAAAGGCTTTCATATGAGTTAGTGCTGAAAATTTTGTACTTTTATGTGACGGATTGTGTGTTGTATACCTTTTTTCAACACTTGATATTTGGTAAGTGAAGAATTGCCTCAAGGAAACATCAAGTAACCACACAAATACCTTACATTTAGACCATACGTATTATGATCATTCTTTTAATAATTTATACAAACAACTTATATTACATACTCCGTTATTTACTAAGTCAGAGTTCCCCAAACTTGTTTGTTTCGTAGATGGTCGTTTCGTACCATGTTTTTCCGTACTGAGTAGACTTCTACTTACCTGATATTTTTTTCCTGTAACTTCCTAACTATAATGAAGTTGAGTGTTAAAAACTTAAAGCATTGCCCCCAAATTTTTTTCGCTGACGTAGATCCCTTGCAGGTTGTCATAGACCCCTAGAGTTCGATATAGACCACTTTGAGAATCACTGTATTAAGTCTAAAAAACGTAGTAAACTGAAAACCTGTAAATACGACAACTTACGACCGTTTTTAATATTCTATCTATCCCTTGTTTTGCTTACTAAAGTCAGACAAATCTATCTATTTGCACTTACTTTGATTTCAATATGCTGTCAATGGATAGCCTTTGTTATGACTGTTGACAATCAAATGTCATTTACGGCCATTTTCAATAATGAATCAATGAATACGGATAAATTTTTAAGTCAGATTATATGACAAAAGATATACAAGAGTCATAGCAAATGTATCCGTCGTTAGGATATTGAAATCAAAGTTAGTGCAAATAGATAGATTTATCTGACTTTAGTAAGCAAAACAAGGGATAGATAGAATATTGAAAACGACCGTTAATCTGAGATTACAATCTATCCATGATCTTTGATACATTATTGAAAACGGATTATGGATCTGAAGTAAATACATAATATATAGTGATAGAAGCAATACAAAAAAGTTTGCCAACAAGTCAAAAAAGCAGTCAATAAGTTGCATTTGACAGCCCACTAAAACGCCTCTCGTCAAATCCACAGCAATTCACGCCTGGCGCTCAGCCAAGCCTATAATAGCAGAGTTCTGCACGAGAGCACTAGATTGCAGTTTTTGTGTCGGATATCTGAATTGTTTGCTAATGAGACGTTGATAGTTATCTATATAAACTAATAGGCTATGTAAAATTATGTAGAATAGAAATGTAGTGTGATTCTACACTAGCCAATTACAGAACTGGTCAGTTAACAAATCACAGATAGAAGAAAGAAAGATTTATTGAAGAACCACACAGAATAAGACACAAATAATAACTTAATAACAAACAAGTAGCAGTGTCGAGTTGAAAGGGAAACTGCTCAGCGTATGCTGCTCCTAACGTTAGTCACAACGCTGATTTTCAGCAGCTCCCAATAGTGACGATTGAAGAGATCATAACAGAGGGGCTATGTAAAATTATGTCGAATGGAATAAAAATGTGGTGTAATTCTACACAACTGGCTAATTACTAGTCATTAATCATCTCTAGCGGAGGCCTGTAATCCCATCCCATTCCTCTCCCGTCATGCCTACTCCTCCCCCAACATCCTATGATTAATCCTCTCCTTATACCCTCCCCTTCCTTCAAGCTATAACATAAAAAAGTCATAACGACTATCTGCAAAATGAGGGTAGATGGGTCGTGATGTCAATAAAACTTTTTTTATGCAACAACGGGCAATCGGTTCACCTGATGTTAAGTGACCGCAGCCCATGAATATCTACAACAGCATAGTGTCGCAGATGCTTTGCCAGCGTGAACGATGGGGAGGGGATAGCGATTAATGATGGAAAATTGGGAAAGGAGTAGAACAGGATGGGAATTCAGGCCTCCAGGCACCCGCTCACCGTAAGAAACATAGTGCAATACTGCTTCACGCCGATCTGATGTCGGGGGTTGGGTGGTACTTACACCGGTGTGAGCTTGGCCCAATCGTACAATGCTTGGCTCCCACTCTATCATAGCTGAAGATGTTATGCAGCAGAATTACCCTCTGTCGCCTCATACGACACCCACGGGTAGAAATGGGATGGCGACACATGTATTCTAACCCGTCGCCACCTGGGCAAAACATAACATATAACATAATCTATCTATTAGAACTTAAAAAAGAAGATTTTAAGCTAATCTCATTTACTAGTAAAAAAATGAAATTCACGTATTTTATTAATTAATATACGTTTTTTACCAGGAACTCCTCGTAACCCTATCCACTCTGCTCCGAGGTTCAGTCTACGAGCGTTTACGCTGGGCATTCCGGCTGTACGATGTGGATGGAGACGGTGCCATCACGAGACAAGAGCTGGGTGAAGTGGTAGTGGCGGTGCATGAGCTCCTGGGCCGCAGAGCACCGCCTGGGTCTCCAGCTGCCAGGATAGATGATGCAAAGGCTAACGAACAGGTCTGTATAGAAAAAGGTGACATGAAATGACCTATGCGGTTGAAAAAATAATAAAGTCCAAATAACACACTGAAGGCATTACTACTTAATACTAATGCTACGGTTTTGGTTCGATTGAATTGTGTAGGAAAACCACTTTTAAAGATAATAATGCACTTTTATTGCAGGTCTTCAGAGTTTATCCTTAATTTTAATACATTGTGTCTTATGTCGCCTCTACATATCAAGAGATGCATTGGCCGATATCGCCAGACGTATCGGCGGATGGATTCGTTCGAAGTGTCCACATATCTGTCAAAGCATCAGTCGTTTCTCGTTCTTGAAAGACGTCGGTCATGCGAAAATTTAAAAATGGACGTCTTGTGAAAATGGAATGAAATTAATAATGGACATTGAGACCGTAGTTCGTAGCCGCTCTAGCAAATTACATAAATACGTAGTACTTTTTGAGTGTACATCTCAATAGAGTAGTTAAAAAATGGGAAAAGATGTTATTTAATTGAAAAAAAAATGATTAAAAATTTAAATGTTTCATCAGTACTCATGTTTGCCATTTTTATCAAGAAAGAATTATTAAAGATTCAAATGTAAAATGTTAAAACCATTGATACTTATAGTTGATTCTATATCAATGGCTCAAACAATAAAAACGATACTTAAAATATAAAATTATATTAACGAATAAATTGGCTATTTAAATTACACTGATGCATCTGCCTATGTGTGGACAGACGCATCTTTCTGGGTAATGAAATCCTTTGATCTGTGCTTAAAAACCGACAACAGCCGGATTGATGGCGGATGCATCGGCGGACGTAAAATACCTACAACGGATAGGCAGATTACCCCGTCTTCACATCGGCGGATGCATCCGCAGATGACGTCCGCAGATACATCTGATGATATGAAGAGGCGGCATTAGCGTAATTCGCGCGTACGAGTGTTGCCGGCCGACTCTGTGACGTTAAACGTCAAACGAGACAGATTAAAAATGACAGACTGCACAAATGTCATTATGAAGGATCGTCAAGCTGTAATATCACAGTGTACATATAAGAAGTACTTTAACATTGTACTTTTAAAATATTACAATTGATTTATGATTTGTTGTGAAGTTTGAAGTAGTGTTTTTTTAGTAACAGCGGGCAAATGAATGGCATGCGGTTCACCTGATGTTAAGTGACTGAGCGCAGCCCATGAACATCTACGACGAAGTGTCGCAATGCCTTGCCAGTTTGAAGGAAGGGGAGAGGATAAAATTATGGGATATTGGGAGAGGAATACAACAGGATGGGACAGGATGGACAGGATGATACAAACAGTTCAAACGTTTATGTGATGCGTGATATTACTCTCTTAATTTGTATTTAAGTCTTTTTTCATAATTTAGTAAAGATTAAAAAAAATTATAAGCCTTTGTGTTGTTTATATACATACTAGCTTTACGTGGACTACTATCATATCTTTCAAGTTGGATCAACCTGCACACGGTGTGTAAATTTGGTTAATATCGGTTTAGTAGTTTAGTCCATCGCGGTCAAACAGTGTGACACGTAATTTCTATATCTATACTAATATTATAAAGCTGAAGAGTTTGTTTGTTTGTTTGTTTGAACGCGCTAATCTCAGAAACTACTGGTCAGATTTGAAAAATTCTTTTAGTGTTAGATAGCCCATTTATCGAGGAAGGCTATAGGCTATATATCATCCCGATATTCCCACGGGAGCGAAGCCCTGGTGCGCAGCTAGTATTAAGATATACACGCTCTTATAAGCAAAATTACTAATAAAAAAAACGTCAAACACTTATTTATAGCTTAACATATTTCCACAGGTGGACCGCGTGTTCAGAAAGCTGGACCTGAACCAGGACGGCGTGATAACGATCGAGGAGTTCCTAGAGTCGTGCCTGAAGGATGACGTCATCACACGGTCACTCCAGATGTTCGACACAGGGCTATGACGTCAGAGTGATACAGCGCGCGAGACAAGGTAAAAAAAACTTGTAAAAAAAATATGTAATCAGTGCTGTGGCTTAAACTCACATGTAAGTCACAGATTTGTACACACAGGCGCTATAATAAAATTAATATTTACTTACAGCCATTTTCAATAATGTATCAATGGTTATGGATAGATTGTTAAGTCAAACTATATAACAATAGATAGATAAAAGTCATAGCAAATGTATCCATCGTTGGGATATTGAAATCAAAGTAAGTGCAAATAGATAGATTTGTCTGACTTTAGTAAGCAAAACAAGGGATAGATAGAATATTGAAAACGGCCGTTACTTGTATATAATCTTATCTTTTTGAAATGTTTGCTGTGTATTGTGTAATTTGTGATTGTTATTTAAGTATCTAGATTGTGTGTCGAAATAAATATTGTCCTTCTTTCTTTTTTTTAAGATTTTTTCACTGTTACCTTAATATAATAATTCTTCTGTACTTCTTGTGATGGAAACTCCTTTAACGAATGGATATAAATTTGATGTTTAATCTTAGATATGCCATCGCTAGTCAAATGGAATTTATGAAACAAATTAAAAGATCTTATAGAAAACTTCGTTTAACCACAAGCCGTCCCAAAAATAAAACATTTTTGAAAAAAAGAGAGCTAACTTAGCTCCATTTCCATAAAATTAAGTATTTTGCAAATGAAACTAATATTTAATCGATACTAAACCTATTTCAGATTTTTTTGTATAATCTTCTATTTCTTTTTTTTCACAGGGTGATCCGAAAACGCCCAACGCGCCTCACCCCCTGCACGTGCGCGCGCGCACCCAGCCTCCTTCACAACATGGCATATCGCCTCCGCTCGGTCCAATACGCGCACTACCTAACCACCCTCGAACGATTCTACACGCGCGTTCTACACCCGAGAATAAAGAGCGTGCTCATTTTCCAATTTTGAATCACGGTTGACTTTGACGTGAACTGTCACTGTCAATTTTTTAGCAAGGAGCTGTGACTTTTTGCCATAATTACTGTCACTTTTTTTTCTAGCAGACGTTTGTCAATGTCAAGTTTGAAATGTCATCCATCCAATTGTTACGGCTTCTGGTTCTACTGCTTGGTTCTGTTACTGTGGTTTTATTTACTTTAGGGATAAAAGATTTAGCTTTTAAGTTATTAATGTAACCACGATTAAATTGAGTTATTATTAGTGAGAAAAAAACAAATACATATTTCTTCATATTTTTACGTAATGGTAACAAATTCCAGTTAAAAATTCAAAAATAGTTTAAGACTTTTAAAATATCGTTTTAAAAGAAATTCCAAAGAATTATTTTGATGAAAATCGATTTGATTTAAATTAATATTAATATGAAGATAAAGTATTCCGCCTTGCGGCGGTTAAATGAACGAGATTCCGGTTGAGAGGCCAAAAAGCCGGAGCCTAGGACTATTTAGTGAGGATTTATTATTATTATTTTTTAATAGTACTACTAAAACACCAAATTACCTGTAATATTACTGATAGAACCAGAGAGTGGAACTATAAGCATATTTGCCACACTTTTGACAAATGTTTTATGACTATATGCCATGCCTATGTTCTGTATGTGGCTGAGCTGCTTAAAAATAATTATATTTATTTACATTAAAAATAATTTAAAAGATAATAGAATTATTTACAAACATTTAGGTTTCACATCCATATAATAAATATTTTATTAAATAATTATTTATTATAGGCGTATTGTAACTTGTAAATTTATCATGCTTCTATAAACATGATTAAAATATATAAAAGGCACAATAAAATTATATTTTATGCCCTTATTCCACGCGCATTTTTATAAAATTAAAAAAAATATATTTTCTTTTTAATACCGAGTCAACAGGGTATACATTTTTTTGATAAACGCTTAAAAGGTTTACAAAAATCATTTTCGACGCTTTTTCGAGAGTTGTAATTTGATTTTGGATTGTTATCGATTTTTCGTACAGCACTAACCTACCTCAATTATTACGTCACACAAAATATATATCTATGTTATTATTGTAATAAGCGCTGTGCACTTATAACCCACACAAATAATTAATTATTAAATAGCCCTGTCATGGTTTTTTGTTCTTAAAAGACAAGTTCAGTGTTTATATAACCAAGATATGCCTCAAAAATCTTACGCCGTATTATAACCATAGAATATATGAATTATTCATAGACAATTCAGAGTTTAAACACACTTAACTTACTGCATGTTATTTTTACTGTGGCCATACGCTTTTGAATACATGTGTATTTAAATAAAATATATAAAAATGTCAACAATTTTGGCTGTATCTGCCCACTTTTCAACAGACTTTTAAAAAAGCGAAGAGGTTTTGAATTCGGCGTGTTTGTTTTTCATAGTTTATGATCCTAAATTCATGTTATTACTATAAAAATGCGGGTTTATACAACAGTTTTCTGTTTGAACATGTAAAATATATACGACATATTAAAAAGTGCACGGTTAACCTTTCATATGAAGCCTGGCGATGTCCATGGCCGTACTTAAGGTGCATTTACAATGGTCGATATATAGCTCGATTAAACCTCGCGTTGTAATGTTTATATTAATCGAGACCTTACATTTATTGTTACACTTAAGCCCCTTCAAAACTTCAGCAGACAGACATCATCTACCGATGGATGGTGGATGCATCGGCAGACGTAAATTACCTACTACGGTTGTCTACGGATAGACGTATTACTCTGTCTTCATCGACAGATGACATCGCGTATACGTCTGCTGATGTGTAGAGGGGACTTGCTTGTATGGCGTACGTTACGGAAATCTCCCGTATGCCCAATTCGGACCCTATTGACCAAAGTAAATACGCCACTATATATCTACAAATCATTGAACACCAAAATTATAAAAAGTGTGTATCTCACGTATTAGATATCATAAAGATTATATTATTTTTGAATAAGTCGCAAATACTGCAATAAATATTTTAAATAAACTTTTTAACGTTAACAGAGCTATAAAATTATATTGTTATTAATAAATTATGTTCCTAATTAAATTGAATATTTATTTTATTCATGTTATTCTATTGTGTAGTTTATGAAGTTTTAGGGATAAGTTAATTCAACTTTATCTGTACAAATACACAAACATATTTGTTTATAGTCAATGCAGCTTGTTGTATAATGTATGGTCATTTTTATAATATCAATAACCTTATATACCTTCATCATAAACAAGAACTTTTCTTCTGTGGTTTTTAATAAACTTAATTATTGTTTCAAAAATACTCTTCTTAATTTAGCTTGTATTATCTATCATTTAGATGCTTTGTATTTTAAAGCTAGTGAAATAAAGCACTTATATTATAAAGCTAGAAAAAAGAAATTAATAAATATTTTTATTTTTTTCGGGGTTTATTTAGACTTAGCTCCGCTACTCACTAGCCAGATCTGCAGTTCCATGTCAGGGTATAAGAGAGGCATAGAAAAGTTTCAGCTTGCCTCTCCTCCCTAAAAATAGTCCTAGCTCTCGGAATATTATAATAGATGGCTCGTCAATTTCTCATATGTATGGACACTCACACAAACGCGTGCCTCAAACAGATGATACTCGCTCTAAAATTGTTCCGAAATATAGTGTCGGTGACAGATATCTATGTATGCGTTGCTCGAGCGCGCTGTGTGTTGTTTGACTTTTGTACCTATCATGTACTTGCATTCTATTGCTATTGCAGTGTAGCTCACTCGAGACAATAAATTCATTATGAAAGAAAAAAAAATAATTTAAAAAATCATAGAACAAAAGTTATTGTTAATGATGTCAATAATATGTAAACCATGAGGTTATTAATATTTTGCAAATGACTCTGTTATATGCAGAATATCTCGTTAATTATTATTAAAATTAAAAGCAATCTACTAACGCATGCAATTATATTCATATCATACTTTATAAGTTTTTTTACATTATTTTAATACGCTGAAGGGTTTTAGTCGTTACGTTCTTAGAATAGTTTTAGAAAATTTGTCCGTCAGTGGATATTTTAAAATTGTAGTTGTATACTTCACTACATAGTATAAAACAAAGTCGCTTTTTCTGTCATGTGTCATGTTGTATGTCCCTATGAACGCTCAAATCTTTAAAACTACGCAACGGATTTTGATGCGGTTTTTTTTAATAGATAGAGTAACTCATGAGGAAGGTTTTTATTAGAGATGAAACGGATATCCGGTAACTATCCTGTATCCGGCCTATCCGGCCCTATTTTCACTATCCGGACAGATACCGGATAGTAGTGCACTATCCGGCCGGATACAGGATAATAAAATAAATAAATGTATATGTCAAAAGATGTTTCCCGCGACACCGTTCGCGCTGAATTCTTTACGCCCTAAACTCGTCTATATCGCTATTTTCTGTGGAAACACAAAATTTTCTAAAACTATATCGTTTCTCGTTGTCTAATCTATTTCTGTATAAAATTTCATCAAAATCGGTACTGTAGTTTAGGCGTGAAAGCGTACAGACCGGCAGACAGAGTTACTTTCCAATTTATAATATTAGTAATTGATTATTTTACACAAAGCAAATCTATACATATAATTAAACAGTAATCAAACCATTTCTGTACATTGAATATTTTTCAGAAAGAGTAATTGGTATGCAATATGTATGTGCTATAGACACCAAAACCATGGATAGATTTTTATTCTGTTTGTATATTCGTTAATCACGTAAAAAGTACTAAGCAGAGTTTGATAAAATTTCATACGCTGATAGAACAATATCAGGTGCAACTTATAGGCTATATTTGATTTGAAAAAAAATTGAGAGTGGCTCACCTTACCAGTTACCGCAGGGTAAAAAAAATAAATCGCTAATGTATCATTAAATGAGGTGTCATTGGATAGGTCTTTAAAAATAAAATAGAGGTTTCTAAATATTTTTTTGGATAAAATAAATATTTTACGAGATATACGCTGCCAAAGACGATATACGCTGCTAATACCTCATGGCCGGGTGAGATTTGGGTTTAGTTGTGGATATGCAATATAATCCATGTGGAAGATATTCCACGGAACTCCTCGAAAATCAACAGGATAAGCTCTGTGGTTAAGGTTTAATGATGCATACCCATTAAACTCTAACTCTGATACTGAATTGTGACTAGATAATGTGATTACTCTTCACAGGTCACTAAAAAGGGAAAAATAATAGCTTTTTGCAAAAACATAGAACCGACTTCCTCACTCTAAAAATAGAAAATAACTTTTATTCTTTTTTTGTTAAATTGAAAATAGATACAAGCACTGACTTTGTATAGATTGAATCAAAAATAAAGATTAATTTCTACTTTTTAGAGTGATGAAGTCGGTTCTATTTTTTGCCACAAATTATTATTTGTATATGAATAATGGCAGAAATTGTCGCGCGCGCATATATTCAAATCAAGTTGTAACGCGATAAGCGTCCGAATATCCGGCCACCGGATATCCGGCTATCCGGCCGTGTAGCTAGCCGGATATCCGATATCCTGTATCCGGCCAAACCACTATCCGTTTCATCCCTAGTTTTTATGTATGATATCATCCATTAAACCCGTGCGAAGCCGGGGCGGGTCGCTAGTTTAAAATAAGTTGCAATAAATTCATACTGATGTATTTGGCTTCGTGTTGCCATAAAAATACATAATTCAATAAAGCAAAGCCTTAGTCAAATAATAAAAAAAGAAAGATGTCAATGTCAAATTTTTATTTTGCGGTGAATAGTGATGTTCTTGCATTTAAAGATGCATACCGCAGTAATTGTCGAAAATTGTGAAATTCGTGAATGCGATTTTGGAAATTTGACGCTAAATTTAATTTTAATATTGTATAAATCGTCTTATATATTATTATAATCTTATAGTATTACCTATCTTATGAAATTCGAATTCTAATATAATGTGACGTTTGAATATTGTAATATGGATTAAAACGATTGCCATTTATGTAATTTTGTAAAAAGCTAAAGATCACGCCACAGTATTACATAAGAGTAATTTTGAACATTGGGAAAACAATAAAAATCAATTTCTGGCGTCAGCTCAGACATCATATATTGTACAGTAAATAATTTTGGCATTAATACAGAAATGAAAAAGATGAAAATAAATTTATAAGAAAGTTTGACCTACTGTCTCTTATGTATACTGTGGTTCAGTACTTACGAATACGTCTATGGAAGAAAAACAATGAGATAAAAATAATTGGAAGATTTTTAAATAATAGTTCAATGAATTCAACTTTTCGCGAGCATGTTTCTAGAAATTTCGTGAAATAACTAGAGCAGTATAGAGAACGCAATTTTATTTAATAGAAAAATATTGTTATCTCGCTTTCTCGTATCTGCTTTTTAATGCTAGAACGAGATAGCGAATGCAAATTCACAGACTAACCAAATAATCGATGCTCAATTTTGAGATTTAGTTAAATATCATTGTCTTTTTCTCTCTACAATAGAGTGATAGAGACATCATGATTTAAATACTTAAAATTGAGTATGGTTTCAGTATTTGAGATTAAAAGTTTGTAGCTGTCAGCAATATTTATTTTCCTGATGTTGAATTATTAGTTTAGAAATATGAATAGACTAAATATTATATTAAAACTATTTCATAGCTGTAGTAAGTATTTTTA
This sequence comes from Phoebis sennae, assembly GCA_001586405.1. NCBI lineage: Eukaryota > Metazoa > Arthropoda > Insecta > Lepidoptera > Pieridae > Phoebis > Phoebis sennae. The sequence continues at coordinate 11,485 of LQNK01002397.1, read as the reverse complement.
GTTCAAATTTCATATTAAAAATGGTGCGTATTTTTGAACAAAATATAATTATGTTGATGTTTCCCCTGTTTATAAAATGATTAATAATTAAAAAACAATATGCACCCTTTAATTAATGGATAAAAAAATAATTATAAATTCTTGACATTTTTTTTTGCGCGGGAATGTTATTCATCAATCATGGATGCAAGCTCGGTTTAGCAACAAGCATTCCTATTTTGTTAGAGAGGGACAGAAAATTCGTTGTGAAAATTTTTATATGCGCCATTTTTAATATGGATAACCCATTCTAGCATTTAATTATAATAAAAATTCAAAGAGCTCCATGTTGTTCCATGTTTTGTCGAAATTATTATAAGAATTCTTATTATTGCTGTATGTAATATAATGTTAAAGATTTAAATCGACGACCGAATTAATCTATAAATCCTTTTATTATTGTCCTTCTACATACCTAAGTTAAGAAATTATATAAAAATATCTCACAGATAAAATAATATTAAGAGTGGTTTACACGAAATGTCATTTAAATGCAAGTTTGTTGCTGTCTTTGTCTTTCTCACTAAGTTAGACAAGAATGGCACGAGACTTACAAGTTTTTGTTAAAACTCGTGAAAATCAAATGAATAAAATATTGCCGGAAGCGATATTAAGAATTCTTTTTTAAATAATTAAAACGTGTAATTAATTGTAAATAGTGATTTATCGCAGTGTCGATCGAACACGTCCACGTTAAAAAGATAGTAAAACAGTTCTTCATGTTTTCTTGTGTTTTATTTCGAACCAAGTAATTTAAAACATATCAAAGCGCGCTTAACTATATGCTAAAACCCCTTTGATGTGTCAAAAAACGACACTTGACACACTGCTTAACAGTTAACGTCATTCAAACGTTTAATGCCGTTAAAACGTCAGCTACATCTTCGTTACGCCTATTTGATGTCTTCAAAAAATAAATTTTCATCTCGAATAGTTCTTGCCGTCAATAATTATATCAGTTTATAATAATACTCTCTCGAACACAGTATCAATTTAATTGTAATGGTTGCGTAATATACACAACACTAGAGTCTAGTGCCAAGTTGACACTGACATATGACAAGTGACACGAAAATTATTTTCCAATCCAACAATACAAACTTGTAAATGTAAACATCTTTAAATTTTAGGCTTATAATTAAGAATGAAATAATAAAATATCGAGGCAAAGATAAATAATTTATAACAATGTCTAAAACGGCTAATGTTGTAGATGGTGAGGCGTCGGAATCCGATTCAGAGATTGAAGAAGGAAAATCTCCTGTAAGTAACATTTTACTGCTCCTGGAGTCCTTAACACATTTTTAATGGTATTATTTTTTTAAATATGTCAACAAACGAATCATGGCAGTATACATTTGAGTTTGAAAAAATAAGTATTCCATTTTTGAAAATAGAACAATTTTTTGGACCTCATTAATGCATAGTTTTTTATTGTATATATAAATGAATGAGAAGAAAATGTCTATGGTATTTTTTTAATAATTTAAACAGCTTTTTAATATAAACAGAATTCACTATCGTTCAGAATATATCAGATATCAGATAAAAATGAAATCTAAAAATAATAAATAATAATTTCAGGACATATCCACAAGTTTGAAAGGGTTTGTTATATCTGGGGAAGCACCGGAATCTGATGATGGTATGTATTATTGTTTGTCTGTAAATAAATGTTAAATGAATTTTTAAAAAGTATTTCATTTAATATGGAAAGTTCTTACATTAAAATAATTACCAGAAATATAGTCCGGTCAATTTAGACCAAAAAATGAGGGTGAAGTTACATAAAGTCCCAACAAGCTGAATTTCTGTGAAGTTGTTTAAAACACAATTATAAACAATGTCTCCAAGTTCCCCATCATTCCCGTTTAAGGAAAAAATTTTATTCAAGGTCAAAGGTCAAAAAAATGAGTTTTTCGCGATTTTCAGCAAAACGGTAAGTTTTATCATAAAAGTACATCAGACAAAAATTGTAGATCATAAAATTATCTATAAAAAATGTACCAATACTTTTTTTCTTACGAGCCACCGTTTCTGAGATATAACGATTCAAAAAGTTATAAAAGTTGTTATCGTCATAATATGCATGAGTATGCCACGTATATACATCTAGAGTTGTTATATTTTATATATATATATATATATAAAAATATTATATAAATATTATATATTAAATGTTTAAATATTTTTCTATCGGTCATTGTAACTTATTGTGACTCCGACGAAGTATCATGCGATACATCGCTATTGGCGCAATTTACTTGCATCGAAAATGAAGATGAAGAAGAAGCAGGAGGAGAAGAACAAGAAGAAGATCAAGAAGAAGAACAAGAATTTGAAACTTACGAATGAGACAAATAAACTTCAACACTTTTTTTTTATTTTACATCGCTTTTATCTTTCCCAATCTTTGAAAATTTCCGTTATTTTGCAATAGTTTTACATTAAACAGGATCACAACTGACCGGTGGAGTAGGCCTACTGGGGAAACCACGTTAAAAAAAACGCGCTAAGTACACTACCTCATAGGTGGCGTGGAAACGTGTGCATATTATGACGATAACAACTTTTATAACTTTTTAAATCGTTATATCTCAGAAACGGTGGCTCGTAAGAAAAAAAGTATTGGTACATTTTTTATAGATAATTTTATGATCTACAATTTTTGTCTGATGTACTTTTATAATAAAACTTACCGTTTTGCTGAAAATCGCGAAAAACTCATTTTTTTGACCTTTGTCCTTGAATAAAATTTTTTCCTTAAAGGGGAATGATGGGGAACTTGGAGACATTGTTTATAATTGTGTTTTAAACAACTTCACAGAAATTCAGCTTGTTGGGACTTTATGTAACTTCGAATGTCTAAATTGACCGGACTAATACTTAATTTATTCATACATATAAAACTCAAAAGTGACTGATTGACTTACGGCCATTTTCAATATTCTATCTATCCCTTGTTTTGCTTACTAAAGTCAGACAAATCTATCTATATGCACTTACTTTGATTTCAATATCCTAACAACGGATACATTTAATATGACTTTTGTCTATCTATTGTCATTTAATCTGACATAACAATCTATCCATAATCATTGATATTTTATTGAAAATGGCCGTTACTGACATAGTGATCTATCAACGCACAGCCCAAACCTTGGGATGGATCAGGCTGAAATTTGGCATGTAGGAAGATGTTATGATATAGGTATCCACTAAGTTTAAGGATTTTGATGAAATACATAGGAGGATGTGGGTTCAATCTGCATGAGTATAAAATCATTCAATCATTTTCTACTGTTTGGGTGGTAATTTATCTACAGTATGTATGTATTTACAAAAAAAGTATGATTAAGTATGTCTATCAGTTATCTAGTTTCATAGTACAAGCTTTGCTTAGTTTGGGACTAGATGGTGTTGTGTTAAATGTCCAGGAATATTTATTTATTTATTATTTATTTTTATTTAAATTCTTTATTGCACAAGTAGAAATAAATATTAGATAAGTAGAGAATAGTGTGATGCAAAAGATGGCCTTATTGCCTAGAGCAATCTCTACCAGACAACCTTTGGGCACAGAATGAGAAAAGCCTGTTTTATTAATAGGCACCAAAGACCATACATAATAAAAAACTACATAGAGAAAAAAAAATAATACCTCTATAATAAAAGTACTTAAAATACTTATAATAGATATTTTTAAGTTATTATTTAATTTGAATCAAAAAACTTTTGTTATAGAATCGCAGCTTCAAACCACAGACAACAGTGAGACAGATGCACCGTTGCATATATCTATGTATCCCCCTTCTTCACCCACCAGGATGATGTACAAGTCACTGTTGCATCAGAAGTTGTGTAAGTTTTATATGAATACTTAAGTTAAATTGTATATAAATATTAAAGAAATGTTCATTTGTGTGTTTTAACATGCTAAACATCAAAAATATGGGATTAGCAGATAAAAACTAAAGGATCGATTTAAATAGTATTATCCCGTAAAATTATTAACGACTGCTTGGTTGGCGCAGTGGATATGTCAGTGTCTATTGCGCCGGAGGGTGTGGATTCAATTCCCACAGGTAGAAAATTATGATGTGATTAACATTGTAATTTTCTACTGTCAGGGTGTTAATATCTACAGTATGATTAGTTGTATTAAGATGGTTTATACTAAGTCAGTAAGACGTCTTACTCCCCCTGATGAAGGACCTCCGAATCGGTCCGAAACTGTCGGTCTAAACCGAGTTAAAATACAGTGAGTATAAACCGTCTTAATACAACTAATTATATGATGGCTCACTTATCGTTAAATCAATACATCTATAGTTTGTATGTATTTACAAAAATTACGTTGTGTAAAATGTCCGAGAATATTTAATATTTAAAATCTGTGTATTCACTGAGTGGTACAGGCTATATAACATTATGCTACGGGAGCAAAGTCAAGTGGAACAGCTACATAGTACATAGTTACGCCTAATTCAGTGACAAAATTTCAGTGTTAAGAAAAGCTACAGTTTGATTTCTCTAGAGAAACAATAATCCAGAAATTTTCGATGCCTCAATCAATAGTAGATATTTTTATTTAAAAATGTGTATAACTTACTAGCCTTTACTAGCTGTAGAAATAGAATTATCTACTTATTCCCAATTCCTATAAAAATCAAACGGGTTGTCTACTTATAAATAGTACAATATCTGACTAGGCTTACGGCCGTTTTCAATATTCTATCTATCCCTTGTTTTGCTTACTAAAGTCAGGCAAATCTATCTATTGGCATTTACTTTGATTTCAATATGCTGTCGACGGATAGCCTTTGTTATGACTTTTGACAATCAAATGTCATTTAATCTGAGATTACAATCTATCCATAATCTTTGATACATTATTGAAAATGGCCGTTAGTCTACAACATATCTATAAAAACGTGACGTTAACATAACTACAAAAACTTGGTTCCGATTGGTTGATTATAATTGATTTTTATATGATTAATTGATATTATGTATGACATGAATTATTTTATTGTATTTCAAAATATTTTAATTAAAATCTAATATCTAATAAATCTAATCTTGGCAAAACATGTGGACTCTGTTATATCTCATGATCTTGTGTATTGACCATGTTTTATGCAAATAAAATATATTATTATTATATTAAACTAGCTGTGCCCCGCGGTTTCGCCCGCGTATATAGCCCGATCCCGTGGGATTTCCGGGATAAAAAGTATCCTATGTCATTCTCCTGGGCCTAAGCCTTCTGCCTACGAATTTTCAGCTAAATCGGTTCAGCCGTTCTTGAAGTGGAGTAACTAACACAACATTCTTTTATATATATAAGATTATTCATGCAAATAAAAAAAATATAACCGATTGTTAATGAAAACGATTCGTATGTTATAATATGACGTTCCGTCGTTTATGAAACCGGGCCTAAATATATTTATTATGCAGGGGAATGCAACGTGTCTTTACAAGCCACTCTAGAGGGATTGGTCAAACATACAACTGATATATCAGTCGAGAAATTGACTAAGGCAGACAAAACATTGTTAAATGTACAGGTATGGTGTTTTTTTTTAAGTTTTAATGCTACATCCTGTACTTTTTTTTTTTAATTTTGAAAGCAAACTTAATGCCATATAGCATTATTTAGCAGTAAATTTGTGTAAAACATGCCAATAAATTTACTTTAATTTTGAATGTTTTTTAGGTTAAATAAAAAAAAAACAAGTTATTTATTCACTGTTAACTATGAAATAAACGAAATTCTCTTATTTTTTAATTATTATTTAATCAATATAAAAAATAGTAAAACATAAAAGGACAATATAATTTAAATTGGTTTAATATGAAATATGAATGCAAAAATAAAGACGTATTTTTTAAAAAACACGCTCGTTCCTATTCCAGTATACTTAAGTAAATCACAATATTTTTATTTGGCACAAGGGCAAATTTTTAATAAATAAAATAGGTATTCATTTTTTTACACAATACATTCCTTATTAAACAAAATAATGATTAAATTACTTGTTTACCCTACTTTTAAATAAAAATAACCTCCTCCTTTTTTAAGAGTCGGTTAATTTTGACGCAAAAGCAATTTTTTTTATACTATTTTTTATTTTCAGGAAAGTATGAGAGCGACGAACGCGTCTTTAACGTTAGCGAGAGCGAGATTGAAACAAATCAATTCGGAGTTGGAGAAAGGCAACTGTCACAGCGCTTTGCCTAATGTCAAATATAAATAATTTATTACAATAAATACATTCCAATTAGTAAATAGTTTTATTTGAAGTTGTTAATAAACGTGTTATGGAAATCTGTTTTTTATTTTTGTTCCTACAATTTAAAATAGCATGGATTATTTGAGTGATTGTTATAAGTGTAATGAAACCCTTTAAATTTTTATACTGGTCCCGTAATGACTGGAGCATCGCTTAGCTATTAATCTATAAAAAAACAATATGTCATACGAATAACTTTTAAGATATTGAGGATTTTGTACTTTTTTTTTTAAATCATGATAAATAGAACGAATTATGACCGCATTTTTTACCAAAAAAAATTGCGCATACTGTGAGCTTTATTAGATACAAGTATTGGGTATTCATTAAAATATTGCAGATTTAGCATCGAGTAAAAATGACAAATTTTTGTGGGGTTTTTATATAATTTGATATAATTGGTGTATCTTTTAAATACTCATTAATTTAAGACAATTTAGTGGGACTGTGGGATTTCTTAGTTATGTTACAATTATCACAATTATAGTGGGCATTCAAATAAACAACTGGATTATAACAAAGTATAATCTTGTGTTTGTTTTAACGCGAGTACTTTCCATTTTAAATAAAATACTTTTTAAAGGATTTTAAACGCGGTTTATTATACATTATTTTACATTAGTAAAGTGCTCGAAACGTCGGGTCAAATAATAATGTAAAATAATGTATAATAAACCGCGTTTAAAATCCTTTAAAAAGTATTTTATTTAAAAAGGATTATAACAATTTAAGCGGGAATTCACGATAATAACAAGATTATCAGAATTTTAGTGGGATAAGCACAAAAAAAACAAATGTAAACTCTTTAATTATTTATTACTTCCCAAACTACACTAAATCACTCAGAATCACTATCGCTCCTTGCATCTTTTACATCCACCGTGAACTTATATTCCTGATCGGCTCCAAGGTACGCATCGGACATAAAGTACAGCGTATACGTGTGTCGTCCGGGACTTTCGCATAATATGTCCAGTCGGACGCCGATTTAGTAAAAAGTATTATTAAGTAAAAATGTATATTACTTATCTTATAGTTTTAAGTTGTTATAATTTAGTGGGTGGTTTATTTAAATTTGAAACAATTTGGTTATGTCAGATTCGTATACGTGTGTTGTCCGGGACTATCGCACAATATGTCCAGTCGGATCCTGATTTAGTATTAGGTTACAAATGTATAGTGTCTTATAGTTTTAAGTTGGCATAATTGAGTGTCTTTTTTAAGTTTGAAACAATTTGGTTATGTCAGATTTGTCATGATTTTAGTGGGATTTTCAGATAATTTGATAAAATTGGTACATGTTTCAGATATTGTAGAATTGTGTAGTGTCGCAATAATTTGTGAAAATTTTAGTGGGACTGGGATTTCTTACTTGATAGAATGGTCACAATTTTAGTGGGCATTAAAATAAACACAGGATTATAACAATTTAAGCGGGAATTCACGACAATAACAAGATTATCAGAATTTTAGTGGGATTTTCACAGAAAAAAAAACAAATTTAAACTCTTAATTATTTATTAATTTCCAAACTACACTAAATCACTCAGAATCACTATCGCTCCTTGCATCTTCTACATCAACAGTAAACTTGTACTCCTGATCGGCTCCAAGGTACGCATCGGACATAAAGTACAGCGTATACGTGTGTTGTCTGGGACTTTCGCATAATAAGTCCAGTCGGACACCGATTTAGCTTTATTAACTCTTTTTTTTCTGTTTGTGATGCCAAATAAAGACAATATGTCATTGTCATTAAGTAAAAAATGTATAGTGTCTTATAATTTTAATTTTTAGTTGCCATAATTTAGTGGGTGTCTTATTTAAGTTTGAAACAATTTGGTTACGTCAGCTTTGTCATGATTTTAGTGGGCGTTTCAGATAATTAGATAAAATTGGTGCATGTTTTAGATAATGTAGAATTGTATAGTGCCGCATTAATTATGAAAAATTTAGTGGGACTGTGGGATAGTTATGATAGACTTGTCAATATTTTAGTGGGCATTCAAATAAAATGTGAAAAAAAAACACAAATTTAAACTCTTAATTATTTATTAATTCCCAAACTACACTAAATCACTCAGAATCACTATCGCTCCTTGCATCTTCTACATCCACCGTAAACTTGTACTCCTGATCGGCCCCAAGGTACGCATCGGACATAAAGTACAGCGTATACGTGTGTTGTCCGGGACTTCCGCACACAAAGTCCAGCCGGACGCGGGCCGAACGTCCGAGGGACACGCGCTTGATCGAGAGCAGGACATTCGCTTTGGGATCGCCGATTACCACCCACCAGCCTTCTTCGCGTTTCTGTTGAAAAGAAAAAATCATAAACAACCGAATTTTTAAAGTAATTTTAAATTCATATGAAGTAGAGATGTACTTTTTATAATAACGGGTAGAATTAAATTAAAATTTTAAATAATATAACTTATGGGAAATTAGTTATAATAATAAATATTTCGTTTTCGAACTTTTTTAAAACGAAGAAGTTTGGTTTTATATTATAACTTTTTTCTTATATTACAACTTATATTATTTTCAAATAATCACTACCTATATACCAATAAATATATAGGACGAAGAATTCTTATTTATAAACGCAAAGAATAAAAAAATAAAAAAATCTCTGTCAAAATGGCTGCCGCGCAAGAGGTGAGACGTGAACCAATTCAAGCCGTTCAAGTGTTCGTTCAATAAAAAAAAATAAGAATAAACAAATCACACCAGAAATTTAACAAGTAAATTTCATAGACACATTTAAACATACCTTTATTTGGATCAATTAAAAAAGATAACCAACAGATAAAAGTAATCTTTTTATTAATATTGTATTACTTTTGTTTCAGATAAAAATTGGCCTAGCATCGAGCTAGACATACTTCCTATAATTTTAAGTAAATTAAGTAATGTTTAAGAAAATATGTCTTTTT
>LQNK01002393.1:80109-93730 GCA_001586405.1 Phoebis sennae | reverse complement strand
CGCTCTCCGTGGACGTCTCCCTCTCGCTCGACTCTCGGGTCGGCTTGAGCGCGCTCGGCTTTTTCCGCCGCAGCTTGTTCAACCCGTTCTCAACCTTCTCCGGGACCTTCGGCTCCCTCTTGAACCACATCATACTGACCATAGAAAAAGTAATGTCAAATTATTTGACATTAAAACTCTATGACATACACGCGAACACATTAATGTTTCAAATCACCTTTTCACTGACACTATTTTTTTCCCACTTTTTCTTCTTTAATATTTAACACTTCATCATACATCACTTTATAATAAGTTTCACATATAACCTGAAATAGCACATAGAATCAATATTTTTTTGATTTAATTAGGATGTTCTTTTTTATTAATTCTAAAACTCAAGCCTTCAGTTTACGACAAAATCATAAATGATATAAAATATAACCTGAATATTGAAATCTGTCGGTATAATTACAGCGTATCGATTTACAAAATGCGCTAAAATGGAACATTTGAGAGAAACTGTATCGGTTTAAAAAACACTATTTAATTACACGATTTAAATAATAAATTCTCTACGAAAATATCAAAACTTTAAAGCAAATTTGTTTTTTATGGTATGAATTTGAAAAGCATATACCTATAAGGTGTTCCATAGCTTGCGTTTCTTTCTTTTACAGGACATTCAGAACATGTACCTAAACACGTAAAAAATAAAGAAAATGGTCGGCAAGGCTTTGTTAATTTAATATGATTTCTTCACGACCTGACCTTTAACACGTCTCTTTCGCAGAATCCATTCTCCCTTCACGTCTCCTTTTTATAAACTGTCTACAAAATCTCATTTTTAATCGATTTTCAAAAAAAAGACATGTTCTCTATTCGGGGCGTTTTTTTATTTTTGTTCATAATCAGCTTTATTTTAATGCTTTTATGTAAACCTAAGAAGATCTTTTTTTAAGTTATATAGTTATCCAGTTACCATGTTGAGTCACTTTGCGACTTCACTCACACAAACATAGATTTAAATTGGAAAGAATTATTTATCTCCATAGGAGAGCAACACCATTAGCAAATAAACTATATTAATATAAAAGCATACGATCAAAACACGTGTGCTCCTCTAATTTTAGCGCAACAACCCATATTCTATTCATTATCGTAAATACGATGCGCCTGCGCACGATACAACACATTTTTCATGTTAATGTTTCAACATTGCTTTATCGGACCATTTGATAAATAATTTTACATTCAATTCGCGTATGAATATTATCGATAGTAATAATGAAACGTTTTCCTCGAAGTTTAAACGTATTGTTGAAGTTTAATTGCAATTTACAAGTTATTAGCTGAAAACAAACAAACTCACAAACAATCTAATAAGAACAAAAATTTTAATGAGATACGTAAACGTAAGTCAGATACATTATTGTGGTAAAACCTGGAGGAAAACTTTACAACGCCTTTAAGTTTGACCATTACGCAAATTAATTAAGAAAAAGTTCTATAGATCAATAAAAATTATCTTATCAGCATATCCAGCTAATAGCCTCTCTGTATACGAAATTCATCAAAATACGGTCAGTAGCGGCGGCTTGATTAACGTACAAACATCCAAACTTATAATATTAGTAAGATTAATTCAAATAAAGAACATATAGTGACCCAGTGATGCAAACGGAACTTCCTATCGGATGTCCGCCCTATAAAACTATTGCGTTACTTTGCGGACGCGATAATTTGCCCAATAGGGACGCGAATTTTACAATTACAGCCAATTTTGGTTGTGACGTTTCTACTATTTTATTTTTACAATTAAATATATATGGAAGAATCAAATTAACGCTTTGTTTCATATTTATAGAGTTATACTCTATAATATTAGAACCCTTGTATCAGTAAGCTTTACATTACTTGTTTTCATTTCAACTTAGTTAAAGTTGAAATAAAAACAAATGAATGACACTTGCAATCCTGCAATTATTTTCCAAAAATATCATATCCTATGTCCACTACAAAAATTGAAAATTGGCAATTTTCCATGTGCATTTAAAATGTTATTTACTTTACAACTTAATATAACAAGAAATTGAAACGAAAGTACTGAATAAATGGAAACATTTTTGTAAAATGTTACAATTTAAATAGAGTACTAAGACTAATTATTATCATCCGATAAGCCTTTTTAAGGCTTCTAAAATTCAAATAAATGTTTTAAAATACACAATAAAAATTTAATAAAAAAATAATAATAATACTAGGACATATCCTAGTAAAGACAAACGGAAGCTTCCCATAGGACGTGCTATGAACTATTGCGTAATTTGGCGGACGTGATAATTTGGCCTGTGCGGGTGCGGGTGCGAATTTTATTGTGTTCAATGTCGTTACAAGTGATAAGCGATATCATTACACTGTAATAATATAACGCTGCTAAAACAAGCTGTGCTGTGGTTACCATGGAAACGCTACAACAAATCCACATAAAAAAACATTATTTTATAATACATATCGACGATATTCTTTTAAGTTTTACATAAATAAATTTTCAATACCAAAAAACATGAACGGAAAATGTCGACATTTATCGAAGGAGATCAGCTGCGACGTTTATGTGACAGTTTTGTGCAACGACTTTCTTTGGACTGTAATATTACTATTTAACAATTGTGTTCATACATACATTAATGTTTAAAAATGTATGTAATTTCAAATTCTTTGCCAAATATTAACTAAAACACATACAAATAACCGTTCCTCGAAATAGATTAATATCACCAAATTAAGGTCTTGTCCCTTTTCTTAACGGTGGTATATAATTATCGCGCCAAACATACATATACACCGAGCGCTAATTACGTTTTTATGTTTCCATACATTTAAATAGCTGTGCATACGCAGTTTATATCGAAAGGGTTTTATAAAACTCCATACAAATGTACGTAGGCTAGAATCTATTAAGTGCGTATTGAATGTGCTTTCGTATATAAGTACAGTGTACACATACAGTATACACATACATAAATGTGATAAGGTGGAAATTTTGTTTGTTTAAACACACTGACCTTCGAAACTACTGCGTGAATTTGAAAAACCTTTCTGATTCTGATAGGCATTAAGAAGGCTATAAATCTCCAGTATTACGCTTCTACACGCGTGAAAACGTGGAGCACAGATAATTTACGATATTATTTTTTTTTAACGCAATTATGTACCATTATTATTTGCTTTTTGTATGAATTACATGCATCTTTACATTTGTCGAAAATAAAACAAAACTATTACGTAAATAGTTATTTAAGTTCACGCAAAGGATAACAAATAAGTAATAATAAGAATATCAAAGTCAAACGTTTTTAACACGACATATAATTTATATTGTACAGTTTAAAAACGTATCTTATCGCGTATAGGTCAAGCTCTGCCACAAATTAATCTTAAATGCAAAATGCTAACCAGTCCTATGATATCATCGTTGTGTAAATTATCACAACATAACTTAATTAACACTTAAGAATTTTTTATTAATATAATTTTTTGTCTAATGCCTCCGAAATAATCGAAACTACTGGCGACGACACAATAATAGCTGGTGATTTCAATCTCAGTTTTGTGGATTGGAACATTGACGATGTCTCATCCCCTGGTACAACTGCTACGAATTACGCAAATAAGTTAGGATATTCATTGGTCGATTTTATTTCATTAAACAATATGTTTCAACTAAACTCAATTAAAAATTGTAATAACAAGACGCTAGACTTAATATTGTGTAACTTTTATGGGGCAATTGTCAATGAGTGTAAAAATCCATTATCAGTAGTAGATACCTATCATCCACCTTTGGAAATCTCAACTAACAATAACTTACCATCTATATTAAGGGATAAAAACTCGGTTAGACATAATTTCAGAATAGCTGATTACACTTCAATTAACACTAAACTTCAAAATATCAACTGGATGCATGAGTTCTCAAAGATGAGAGATGTCGATGATATGGTAGAGTTACTATATACCCACCTCAATCAAGTTGTCAGTGTACATGTACCTAAACACAAGACCAGAAATTATAAATATCCTGCTTGGTTCTCTAAATCTCTCATAAAGCTCCTAAATGAAAAAGAAAAAACCAGAAAACGCCTTAGAAAATACAACAATCCACGCGATGAACTGGAATATAAAATTTTGTCTGAGAGGGCAAAAACTAGAATAAAAGAATGCTATAAATTCTATGTCAAGAATACGGAACTGAGCATTAAGAAGAATCCTAAAGCATTTTGGACCTATGTCAAAGCAAAGAGATCAAAAAGTGCTGAAATTCCTTCGGAAATGTACTTGGATGCTATTGGCGCAACTACTGGAGAAGAGGTCTGTGAACTTTTTGCTACTCATTTTTCATCTATATTTTCCCCAATAAGAGACTCATCTCACCACCATAAAAGGCATGATTTGTTTCACCAACTGGCATTATCTAGACTTGAATTCACTGAGAGCGATGTCTTCAGGATATTAAAGAGACTGAACGTATGCAAGAGTCCAGGGAGCGATGGGCTTCCGCCGGTATTTGTGATGAGATGTGCAAAATCTTTAGCACTACCCCTTAAGCTAATCTACAATTTTTCAATTTCTACATCACAATTCCCAACAAGATGGAAAATTGCCAACGTCGTTCCCATATTTAAAAAAGGCGAAACGAAGAACGTAAAAAGCTACCGACCGATATCCTTGCTGACAATATTTGCTAAAGTATTCGAGTCCCTAATATGTCCTATATTGATCTCACATCTTGAAATACAATTAGCTCCTCAACAGCATGGGTTCCGAAATCGTAGGTCGACTGCTACTAACTTAACTCATTGTATAAATGAAATAAGTAAGCTGATGGATGCCCGTATTCAAGTCGATGCTATTTACACCGATTTTAGTAGCGCATTCGATAAGGTTGACCATCAAATCCTTATAAAGAAGCTCGAGGGCTTTGGTGTATTTGGACCCTTGCTGCGATGGTTCGAATCTTACTTACATGAAAGGAAACAGAGAGTTGTAGTTAAGGGTTACAAGTCATTATTATATTCTGCTACATCTGGAGTACCACAAGGTTCCCATCTGGGTCCCATCCTTTTCTTGGTATTTGTCAATGACATTGTCAACCATGTTAAGCATTCTGTATGCTCTCTTTTCGCTGACGACCTAAAACTTTTTAAAAAAATCGAGTCCCCTCATGATGTTACCCAGCTTCAAGAAGACCTAGACTCCATCTTTGAATGGTGTTCAAAGAATAACATGTCTCTCAATGCCAACAAATGTTTCCATATCACTTTTACACGAAAAAAGAACATATACAAAACACATTATACACTCAATAGAGCTACATTGGAAAAGGTGGACACCATCCGTGACTTGGGCGTTTATCTTGACAGTAAGTTATCTTTTAATAACCACCTAGATAGTGTTATTGCCAAGGCCTCGAAAATGTCCGGTTTTATAAGAAGAGTGTGCAAGGACTTTCAGTCGATCTCTACACTAAAGTTGCTCTTCAACACTCTCGTACGGAGTATCATAGAGTACGCGTCTCCAGTTTGGAATCCTACATACCGAGTGCACGTTGACCGTATAGAGCGCATTCAAAAGGGTTTCACAAGATATCTTCGGTTTAGAAGCAACAGCTGTCCTGATGACGCTCCATATGATGAAAGGCTTACACACTTCAAAATGATCTCACTTCAAAAACGCAGAGAAATCTCGGATCAAATATTTCTGTATAGAACCATTCACGGTTTAGCTAATATTCCTGATCTACTAGCAGATATCAATATATCTATACCGCGTCATACCAGTTACAGATCCCATCGCAAGACTAACCTCTTTGAAATTATCAAACCAAGAACCAACCACGGACGATCAGCACCTATAACTAGGATGATGAGAGGCTACAACTTAATCAGTACACGCTCTAATGAACTTGACATACTCTCGAATACACATTCCCAGTTTCGACGCCTTCTGAATTCTGCTATACTGAGTTGTGATTCCTGAGGTCCGGTTAAATTTTTTTCTATATATATATCAATATTATTTTTGCCCTTACTGACGCTTGCCCCCTCAATTACCTAATTGTAAAATTATAAAATTCACTGTCTGATTTTTTTATTAAATTGTAAAAATTTGTCCAATTTAAAGTGCTGTGCACTCCTATAAGTGACGAGTTCACTACACAACATAGTCTATAAGATATAACTTTTAACGAATGTTTTAGTGAATAAGTCGTTGGAGTGTCTTTGAAAATAAATAAATAAATAAATAAATAAATAAATAATATTATTCGATTGGCACAGTGACGTCTATACTAAATACATATAAAGCTTTTTTTTTAACGCTGACATAAGTCAGATCGAATCCGATTTTAAAATATCTATTTGATCTATCATAGTATAACATGGTACGGAAGCAAATCCACAAAATATAAACAAATCATGTATTCATTAATAAACAAAGTAAATGCTAACCAGTCGTATGATATCACCGCCTTCCGCTGTATCCCGTCTAATCAAGTGACATTTGTTATCACTGACTCACTGAGCTCAGTTTAAAGACGGTATAATTAGCTTGTCGGCTCTGCCAAAAATATACTTCTTAAATTAAATCGGTGTTTTTGACAAATGACAATAGTAGAGGGATGATTCAACGGATGATTTCCATCGTCACGTCGCGGTCATCATAACACGAACTGCGAGGAAGCTTTTCGTGAATTTAAACACAAAATTACTACTAACTTACTATAATTTTTATCGTTAATTAGTTTTTTTATTTATTTTATTTATCTATCGTTCCTTACAGCTAAACATACAATATCTATTATATATTCGCTAATTACGCCAATTACACGGAAGATAATGATTTTAATGATAAAATTACATAAAATCATTAATCATTGTAGCACAGGCATGTTTGTGTAAGTATTATAAGTTTCATGCAAGTCTGTTCAGTAGCGTTTGTCATCTTCACAAACTTTTGCATTTATAATATTACTTGTTTATCGGATATTTAAATATTATTGTAAAATGTAATCGCAGCTCAAAATGCGTATCCGTAAACTGCGAAAGCGCCTATAGTCTAGACAAATTAACCCATTTTACCACATTGGCCCACATTTACTTTTCGAATATCATACGATTTATATTTTATTTATTTAATAAATTAGCTAAGAAAACTACATTTATGATATATTTCATTGATGAATCCATACTTCTAAACACACCTAATGTATTCTCAACGAACGTACAACAAACAGTTTTTTCATCGAAATGTAAAAACAACATATCCCAGATTTGTACAAAAATAGCGCATCCATTCACACAACTACACTTCCTATATATTTACTAGTGATGTCTGTACAAAACAACTAAATATCGATATTGAATTTACACGATACACTCATGGTGGAGACAATATTATTCCTACTTATAATGCATAATACATTTGGTCTCATTTTTTTGAAATATAGCATTTCTTCTAGTAAAAATACCATAAGATTTTCTTACATTCATCACCATTGTGGCAATCACAATATTTAAACAAATTAACGTATTGTTTTTAGCTCGACTCAAATCTATATTTTCACGTATCTTCTCAAACCAAATTCACAATTTCCATCCATCAAGTACTTTTCCTTCCTATCTCATAAAATATTCACAAACAAAACATCGACATCCGCCATTTCCGCACATCCCTTCGCACTAAACGTTAGTATCAGTGATATCATGTCTGGCAGCCCGCCAATCGTAC
The DNA here is from genome assembly GCA_001586405.1 of Phoebis sennae. NCBI lineage: Eukaryota > Metazoa > Arthropoda > Insecta > Lepidoptera > Pieridae > Phoebis > Phoebis sennae. The sequence goes on along the minus strand of LQNK01002393.1, from coordinate 85,960 downwards.
CTGCGTCGTGTACTGGACGCGATATTTGTAAACACAACTCGTACTTTATGCTACGATATTAATTTCGACGCTAACGAATACGATGAAATCCGAATTATCGATACATTTCCGTACATCCTTATGTAATTTCAATGAAATATATGAATATGTTACGTAAAGAAATTAAGAACTGTTGTTACGTGTTAAAACCGCATCATTAAAATAACAAGCCATTATTTGTATAATTATCTACTAAAAAAGAAATAAAAAAAAATCTCGATTATGTTTGACCGACTTCCCAAAAAACGAGGAGATTATCGATGTGGGGAGTATTTTTTAATTTAAGTAACCAATCTCTGGTATCAGTGAAGCCAATTTATTCTAATTTGAATCAGAGATCTTCTACATTCACGTAGTATTGTAGAACTATGTAGAACACTAACAATGCCTATTACATTTTTCTAGAAACCCTACAAGTTAAACTCTTTTTCCTAATGAGATAAACATTTTTCATGTTTCCCTTGTTAAATCTTCTAAAATACATTTTATTTTAGTATGTATAATATAATTGGAATATTTAAAACAATTTTGACTCATGTATATTAACTACAAATTAGATAAAATGATAATCAATTAAAAATAAATAAAAGAAAGAAGATATTTATGTAAGATAAAATTTCCATGGTCAATGGAGATACTTAAAATTAAGCATAAAGAATAATCAAGTTTCCATACAATTATGTACCTACAGATCCAAATCTTTCATAAAAAATTTCCTTTTCTTAAAAACTCCGCCCATCTTAAAGTTTCGAACCCACACCCTCTCAGCTTCAACACACACCAACCCGTCTGACCCAACCGTACAGTCCTTAGCCCATAATAGGCCGAGTATTCCGATGAAGTGCGCGTGCGCACCGCATTTTGTCACGTTCTGCGCACCGCGGTATTGTTGGACCACGATACGGAGGTATTTACTGCCTTTCATATCGACCCGATCGATCGGAAATACATTGTTATACGGTTGTAGTTAATGCCTAAATGTTATTGAGTTGCTTTAATGTTTCAATCTGAATGATAGAAGAATCAATTGTGGAAAAGATTACTAATACAATTACTAATCAAATAAAAGCCGCTCTTTTTAAGCGTAGTTTTTAAAATATTGTTTGTCTATTATTATAAAGTGTATGCTATTTAATAAAGAGTTAACTCTTTCTTTCATTCATTCTACGTAGAGACATTGATTATTGTCTAAATCCATATTGATAATTTTAAATTTACCATGTTATTTAATACTAAAAACTATAAAGTCTGCACTTTTCCTAACACAATCCCTTTTGGTCATTTATTGTAAAGAATTGAGGGATTATTAGAGATTTTGTCACAATTATCAGTCATTATAGACCCACTACTGCACAATTAAATAGATAGATCATAGATAGGATAGGTTTCATTGAAATTTTTAAGAAATTGGTCGGAGAATTTCAGTTCCAAGTCTTGCAAAATGATACCAATAAAATAAATCATTTAAAACAATCAGAAACAGGCACATATACTAAATGACACATTGAACGCAATTAATAGCTACTCATACTTATCCATCAGCCAATGCAACACATTTAATATTATTATAATCTGCCGGATGAACGTTACATAATTCACATATCTGTCTGTTTGTTCCATTGAACAGTGAATCATGGCTTATATCCTATTTACTGGGTAGCTATTTGCGATTGTAACATTTTCGATAATTGTTACTTTGTAATTCAATGAATTTCAGTCGTCATGATACAACGAAGCGAGTTTAACGTATAAATTTCATGTTTATTAAAGCCCTATCTAAAGTCCTACAAACTAGTGAAACAGAGTACATCTTCACTGAATATAGGTCAATATAGGCATAGGCGATAATAAACAGAGGTTCCCAAACTGTGCGTCGCAGGAAGTATACAGGGACGTCGCGAGGAGTTCATTGCTCCGTCCCGATTATCTGTCCCCTTAATCCTATTTCAAAGTAGNNNNCCCGCTGACACTAGGCCGTCTAAACAATATAACTACACTCGCAAGTGGCGTCGCGGATTGAAAAAGTTTGGGAACCCCTGGGCTATAAAATAGGCAACATAACATTATACGAGAGCAAATCCGCACAATTTGGACACAACATTAACATTAACATCTACACCCAAACAGCGTCACATACAACAGCTAGTCAACAATACCCAAACTAAAACATTCCGTAGCGGCCGGAGATCAAAGCGGCGCCGACCACATGGCTGGCGGCCTTCGAGCCACTCGAGACCCATTCGATAAGCGAAACTATTCCGCTATTTAGCTCAAGCTTTTACGGTGCGATATGAATTAACAACTATCTCCTTATTTTACTGAAAAACTCAAATACGGATTTCAAACAATGTACACTGAGCCAAGACATAAATTCAAATTCAAAATCTTTATTTGCTCGAATGCATGGTATGAAAGGTGTTACAAAAAATTAAACATGTTTCGTTGCAACAGTGTCACAGCAGACAAAATAAATGTGTCCCAAATTACGTCACATATCATAAGACTTAGGTCTAAAATAACCCTCTAATTTCTACTAAGGTTTATTACATGAAGCCAATTTACAAAAAAAAAGCTTTTTAAATTGATTCTACATGATCTAATTGTATGACTTCATCGTAACGGTCAAGAAAGAATTATCTTTATTCAATCAAATAATTAGTGTACATTATCATAAACCGTATAATGGTATTTGAACATTTAACTGTATCCAACGGTAAACACACCCTTCCGCATCGACCACCACCTGTCTTGATAATGCACCTGTTCATGACCACTTTTTAATTTACGATGTGTTTATTTTATAAGAATTAGTATATTCATTTGCAGAACTGATATTTTTCAAAGATGATGTTTGTTAACAACCTACAGTATATAGTCATATACTATAGACTAATAAACAACAAAGATGTAATGAAATCTAAATGGTAGAATCCAACATGTGCTAGTAACAGCATTCGGCATTGTTAATCAAGATAAATTCAATAAGAAAACTTACATGAAAAGAAACCAAAATTAGATTGAAAAGATAAATATTACAGGCAATGATATCGATGAAATAAGGTTACAGTCGAACACTGAATCGAACTACCAAAACATCAGTACCCAACGTTTATTGCAAATTCCAACAAAGAAACGGCGATAAAACAAAAAGACATAAAGGCTGACATAAAAGTGATCACGGGTAACGAATTACGATCCCGGTCCAGATGGCCCGCCGCCAGCACATCAACCGCTCCGGGATGATTAATCTGATATAATATTGAGACTGCATTGTTTTCGTGCGAGGACAAAATTTTTTACACTAATTATTGTATCCATGTACATGAGACGTGTTATAAACTTTAGGTAACTTTGCATGAACGCACGTCGTATGGTTGGACACCAATGTCCAAGTTGGATCAATTTGATTAAAAGTTGTTTTATGAAACAGAAATAGAATCGTAAGTACAATTATTGAACGCGGAAGAGGAGAAGGGAAAAAGATCTTTAAACAATAGACAAGAAGACAAATACTGAATGGGTAGTAAGAACAAAGCAAACGAAAAACAAATGGTCAACCTCAAACCATAAACCATAAGTAATCGTGAACGTTGATAGACAACGTGCGTCATTCATTATCAGAGGCAAAGAGTGAGACATCTTCACATTTACCTTCCCATCAGGTAACAAGATAATCCTTTCAATGATATAAGTGAGCTAACTTTGCTTGAATGTTAGTCACACAAACATAGAAAATCGGGCGAAAAGTTTTGGGTGCCACCTGGCACAAATATTACATTATAGCGTGTTTTATCCATGTACACACAAACTAAAGCGTGGTTGAAAGAAAGTAAGTCCATGAAAGTTATGATTTCCCTTGTAATTCCTAGGACCTAACGTCTTACAAGCGTTATAGAAAAATTCCATACTTCAATTAAAAATTCGATAATAGCTGATCAACTCCAGACGCGTCTGCCGCCCACTAAACGTCTATTGGATATCGCATTAAATTCTATACAAAACAATAACATTTCGTGCCGTATCTCAGAATTATTTTAATTCTAGATGTGTGATAGAGAGCAGATATCGGTTTTATTATTGCTTTGTTAAATTTTATGTATGTGTTTCTTGACATGAGCTATATTTTATGTATCCTGACTGATTTATTGTCGAAAGTAAAGCGAGAAATATCAAAATTGGACATAGTAGATTTTATGAGATATGAACTCTGAAATGATTCTTGAAAATGTTGAGTTAAAGGTTAAACTAACAAGATTTGCTTCAGTACTGGCATTAAGTAAGGCGTAGAAAACGCTTATATTCATTTATCTGAACGCAAAGCAAAAGCTCTGAATGTGACAATTACAATGCGCGCTCTAAACTTGCGGCGGAATTAGTGTAATTTGCGAACATGTGCCGAGGAAAGGCTAGGGTTGTCATTCCGTCGTTTTAATTCAAACAGAGTGATTCATTGTTGATTCTGTTCATACCGTTAAAGCAATAATAATGATTTTTACTAATTGTCTTTAATTCTTCCTAAATATGTACGCAATAATGACATAAATTAAACGAGTTATTGTGTACAGACATTCATTGAATATTTCAACGGATTATCCTGAATGTTGTATGCAATAGTCCCAATATGGTAGGTTTACTTTTGGAACAAAATGGTATTGGAACACCCGTGCCTCGACGAGCACATAAACCCGTCTGCACCTGAGAGTAAAAGAAAAGAGACTGCACCTGTGTTCGCACGTACACTTGTGCACTATAATATCTCCTGAACACCTGTCTAATCTCTGAAGATTGGCCACCAAGGCCGGAATCGGTCGGGGGAGCTAATATAATATGGTAGGTTACCATTTTTTTTTTTTATAACAGGACCTTCTCAAATAAATTGACACATTCCAACTGTTCATTCTCCCTTTCCACTGTCAGCCCTGCCCATGGTATCATCCCATACAAGTGACACACGCACCGAACTCGCATCGTGGCAGCCCGCATGATCGCATGACGAACAATTATAGCTGATATCCGCCAAAATACTCTTCTTAATGTTACACAAACTATTGATGAACTTCATATTTGCTGAAAGTATTATATAACAAAGTATATATGTAATGATGCTTTTGCTTTGCAGGCTTATGCAGGCTTATATTGCACTTATGTTTTGAAATGGATAATTTACTGTAAAAGGCTTTGTAATTTAATGATAGGTAATAGGTGAAAACCCTTAACAATTCTGCATTGCTTGCACCCAGAACTAATTTTAAACGCTTATCAGATATATATATTCTAAGGTTAGCCAAACATACATACACTTATACAAATATAAAAAGATGATTTTGGAATGTCCAAAAGATGAAATATAGAGAAGCTGTTAAAACTGAACAAGTATTTGCAAGTAAAATATTTATTTAAACCGAAATATATTCGACACGAAAAATTTACCGTTATAATATTTTATGAATTACTTTTTAAAATCCTGACGCATGCCAAAAACAGTTAGATACTTAATAATATTTAAAACAAGCTCTACTTCATAGAATTATTTAAATAAGCGTTTACTTATGGAATATACTTAAATATTGGATAAGTAATTAAAAATATATATTAAAATACCATATAAAAAACATGTTCTATTCGGGGCCGAAATATGTAAAGTAGTTAATTACAAACTGTATTTAATTCACAAATTGTAGTTTTTATTAATTTTTTTCATCACCTTCAAACTTGTCTTTGCTTAATTTTTTGCACATTAGCATACGGAGAAGATATAATTGTGATCAAGTATGTTGTTTTGCAACAACATAGCATAATGTAAAACATTTGC